>JAAAKQ030476377.1:0-22918 GCA_010016005.3 Zanna intricata | reverse complement strand
TATATATATATATATATATATATATATAGAGAGAGAGAGAGAGAGAGAGAGAGAGAGAGAGAGAGAGAGAGAGAGAGCGCTGCTACAGTGGAACAAAAATATATGCACATATACACCCTAAATACACTTCTTTTTGGGTAGTGTAAATAAAAGTAAGCCCACACTTTTATAAATCTAGTTTAGAATGTTTCTTATGAAAAATTACAGTTTAAGGCAGCTAGAAAAAATATTTAATTTGAAAAGCTAGAAAAATTCTTTATTAAATTTGTTGAGCTTCTCAACTTCTTCTGAAGAAGTGCATTAAATTTCATTAATAATCACAGATTTATACTTTATACTCAAATTTATCTACTCTTTATACTCAAAACACAAATTTTAGCTTTTTTGTGTATATTTTAGTATATGAAATATATGTAGATTTGAATACTTTTTTTTGATTTGTAGCAAGATCCGGCAGAATAAATCAGCTGATCTTATATTATAAAATAACTTTAATCTAGTTTAACCTAATAAAAGTTTTTATGACTACTTAAGCTATAATTTTAATTATCAGTCATTATTATGAATACTTCTTTCACAAGATATGGAATGGAAACAAATCATAGATAAGCTGTGGGTAATCAATACTGCACTATGTATATTGTATTTTTATAACATTTATTTTACGTTGCTGAATCTCGGAAGTGGTAGTATCATAAAAAACTGTGGGTGATAATGTTATAAACAGAAGGATGTAATTATTCTGTCCTGTCATTTTTAAAGTAGTTGAAAGTTTTTATCAAAACATTATTATATTAATAGAACAAACTTTCTAATGAAAAACACAATCTATTCTGTCAAGTTTATAATATGATAATGTATGAGTACGATAGATATTCCACATAAAGTGTTCCTCAGGATTCATTTTCATATTAATGTTAATTATTTTAAATCAGATATTTTAACATCTTAGATTATTCAATATATATTGTAAAACTAATTTAATCAATCATAAATAAAGGAAATTTATCAAATTCGCTTAAACAGTCACAAAAGAAAAACAATTTTAAGTTTATCATATGTTAAAATCAATTTAATTTATTATGGAGTTTCATTGGTTTGCTTTACTGAATTTATTTAAATATTATATAAGTATGAGATAACACTACTGAAAACTTATTGTTGTTATCCGTTCAATTGTGTCTGACCCTCAGCAATTCTGTGGATGAGTTTTCTCCATCTGCTTCTGTCATTGACTGCTCCTTATAGCTGTTTAATGGTCATGCATAAGTCAGCTTTGATGGTACCAAGCCAATGAGTCCTTTGGTTGCCAGGTTTCCTTTTGCCGCTGACTATACTATCATTAATTTTTTTAATAAATTTGATTGTTTGACATGTCCAAATTATGAGAGCTTGAGACGAAGTATTTTGCCTTCAAGGGACATGGCTGGTTAGACCCACTCTAAAACTGCTTTGTTGGTAATTTTGGCTGCCAGAAGAATTCACAGCATTCTTCTGCAGCACCATAGTTCAAAAGCATCAATTCTTCTTCTATTTTCCTTCTTCCAAGTCCATCTTTCAGATCCACAGATTGTTATGGGGAAGATGATGGCATGGACTAGTCGGCACTTACTGCCAAGGCTAGTATCTTTATTTTTCAGATTCGGTTCATGCTCAACAGTGCCTTCTGACCCAATGTTATTCACCATCTGATTTCTAGGCTGCACCCAAAATTTTGAGTGATCATGGATCCCAGAAAGTTGGAATCATTAATGCCTCAATGTCTTCATTATTAATTACGATGTTGATTTTTTTGCAGTAGTTGTCATGATTTTTGGTGTTTATGACATTGAGGTGTAGGTCCATTTTTTCACTTTCTTTCTTCAAACTTTTTATCAACCTCTTGGCATCATGCTCTGATTCAGCTAGAAGTGTTGTTTCATCATCTGCATCTGCGTAATGAAGATCTTTTTTTTTTTAACCCCTGGAACCACCGTTAGGTATATCTTCAGAGGATGAGATGAATGAATTGTAGCTTGTGTGAAAAATGCCATGCCTGACCTGGATTCGAACCCGGGACCTCCAGATGAAAAGCCAAATGAAGATTATTTATTGCTACCTCTAATTTTGACTCCGAACTTAGAACCAAGTTCAACTTCTGTATAAATGTTAAACAGAAAGGGTGATAAGATGCAGCCTGTCTGACTCCTTGGCCAACTTTTAACCAACTCAAAGTTTGAAACCAATTCAAAATTTTGAACTGGTTTTGAACCAATTCAAAGCTTTAAACTGTGGCCTACTAGTTGGTATATAATGATCTAATGAGGTTAGTTAAGTGTGATGCCACTCCCAGTTCATGTAAGATGTCACACATAGCTTCTTATGATCTACACAATCAAATGCTTTGGAATAGTTGACAAAGCATAGATCGATGGCCTTTTGATATTCATCTGCCTTCTCCAGAATCCAACGCAAATTTGCAGTTAGGTCACAGGTGCCATGACCTCATCAAAAACCGGCCTGGACATCCGGTAGCTGAGGTATCAATGGTCAGTTTGAGACAGTTGAGAGGAAATTTTATTTAAAAAATAACAATACTACTACAGAAATAATCATCAATTTTTGTTTTTCAATCTATTTTTTATTTTTTTCCATTACTTCCATTTTAATGTTTTCCTTAAGTACAAATCATATATTTATTTCTTTACCTCTTTGCTCTCACCAATAATTTTTATTAACCCAATCTTTCCCTTGTTCCTCTTCTCCTGAAACCATATTGTTTTCTGTAATCATTTGCATAATTTTTTTTCTAGTGTTTCTGTCTGAATTTGTGGAAGAATCTTTGCTGAATGCAAAATTAAAGTAATTGTTTCATAATCTTGATAGATTTTTGGACCATGATCTTGGGGTTAGAAATCATAGTGGTTTTAAGTCTTCTTGCCAACCATAATATTATAATAATAACACACTGATGAAATACATTTGATTCAATTTTTTTTTAAATAACTAAAAATAATTTATTTATATTTTGTAAATTAAAAGAAAATTAATTTTATTTTTGTTATTTATTTTGTTATCAGGAAGGTGATGAACTGATGTGGGACTCATCAGCAGTAATGCAAAGTGGAGATATACTTCTAGTAAGAATTAACGATTCATTATTAATAACAAACACTGAAAAAGAATCAGAGCTTTCAGTTTATTTTACAACAAGGGCCCATAATTCCTGTGACATCACAGATACTTCCCAACTGGATATCACTCCTCTTACTGTTGATGGAAAAAAATTAATTGCTCTTTATGACAAGGATGTTGCAGATGGAGTCAACCAATTTATAGGTTGGTTATATTTATTAATTTTGATTTATACTTCTGTAAGCTTAAGTTTTGACACTAAATTATAATACAATTAACTAATATTAAAAATAAAGTAACTTAAACTTCAAATTTTTACCCATGAATCGAATCTACTCTTAAAATTATACCAAGATGTCATTCTGTAACCTGAAAAATTTTCCCTCAAAGTAATGATTTTATTCAATACCAGCTCCTTTAGGATTAAAGTGAAAGGCATTAAGTCCTTTACACTCAAAGACAGCCTAAAAAGGTTTTTGCTCACTCTATATACCCGTGGTTTTTTTCTAGATTTACATAGGAGTGTATCACACGTCTCTATTTATAAACAAGTGAATTTTGGGAATTCATTATGTTCAAAAATTTTTAATTCCTCAATTAGTTCTTTGTCCTTGTCCTTTTTAAGAATAGGAGATAAAACTATTTCATTTGAACAAATCAGCAAATAATAAAAGAATGGTATGAAATTGAAACTTAGAATAAATATAGAACAGAAACCTGGAATTAGAAAATATTTCAGTTCAATTGATCGTGGATAATGTTAAAAAAAAATGAATACGGTCAGAATAGAACTACTTGAAAATTAAGAAGAATAAAAGTAGGAAATTGAACAATATATTATCCAGAAATACAGACTCTCAGAATGCATGTAGGAGCATGAATACCTTACTTTTCCATCCCTCTCAGCTGAAAGGATATATATAATTTATGTTGTATATACACAATTAATGTTGTGTATATATTAATTTCTGTTTATAATAAGTGTTTACCAGTGGTTTATGTGCTAGATTGTGCTAATAACATAATAACTTAGTAATAGTGGTGTAACTAAAGTTACACCACTATTACTAAGTATTACTATTACTAAGTATCTTACTCAAGTATCAGATACTTTTGTTATCGAGACTGATTTGTTCCTTCCTCTCTGTGAAAATTATCCATCAGGTATTTGATTATTTTTTTTTCAGATAAAGTATCAATGTTGTTCTATTATTTGGGAGGCGTACCTGGTGCTTCTGCTCATATTTGACCTGATTTCATATATTTTCCAAGTTATGTATGTATATATTTTTCTACTTGAGTATATTAACTCAAATTTTCAGATTAATAATTGATTTTTTTTTAAATTGACTTTCAAAGATGTATTGCCATAAAACTTGCCAATTATAAAACTATAAAAAACCGTTATTGATTAAACTTTTGTGCAACAAAAATACATGTAATTAAATAACATCTAAAAGAATCAATATTTCCCTTTAAGTAAATATTTTACTTGAGATCTCTAAAAATAAACAGTCAAGGTATGAAAATGTTTTATAGATTTGCAACAAAGTTAGTTTTACAAATGTATAGGGTATACAAACTTTTACCTCCAGTCTGGAAGTGAATTTCTTGAAGAATCATTTGAATCTAAAAATTTATGTAAATTAATATGCGTTTAAATCCTTTCCAGTCTGTACAAGTCTACAGTTCATTTACACATCAACCTCATTTCACTGGGCTGAAGTTTATTATTACCTGCTAGTTGAACAGATTGCAATACATACAGTAGAAAAAAACTGCTTCCAGTTATAGATAGCAAAAAATTTTATTTTGATTTCTGTTCAAAAGGAGTAAAAACTTTTATTCTGATAGGCACATAAGAACAGATCATATAGAACACCTTATTTAAGATAAATTATAAATATAAAAACATGAATAATAAGATAAAAAATAAATTTGCTTAAAATCCATATTAATTACTTAAAAACCCCACATGAAATAATGTTAACATTAGAATTAGAATAAGGTTAATATTAAATATAAACAGTTATTTCAGAATAATTCAGAAGGCATTACTGAAAACTACTTTGAGTCATATTTAGATACATAATTGAACGGATTGCAGAAAAATCTAAATCTTTTTAATGTAAAGCTTTTTAAAAAAATATTTAATCATTATTATTTAAAAATTTATCAATATAATAATATTGTTTGCAGAAGAAAATTAAATATTAAATAGGTTGATCAGAAAAGTTTATAAATAATTATTTAGTTCATTAAAAATAGCAACAATAACATAATAAGGCTCTTTCTCGTCAAAGCCAAAGTATTATGTTGAGTTTCACGAAAACAGTTTAGACATCAACAACAGATTGTGAGTAGACATCATTCTTTTTAGCAACCATTATATACATTATATACTTATGTATATAGTAATATAAATATTTAATAGTAATATATATATTTATTATATGTATTTATAATACAAGTATATGTATAATATATTAATATATATATATATATATATTTATTTATATATATAGTAATAACTTGTGATAACCAACTGGGTAAGTTAATGTAAGTAATTCTCTAAATATTGGTTTTCAATGATTCATACTTACAGAAGTGAAATAATGGTCAGACAGTCCAATTTTTGTTTTAAAAACTCATTCTGACTGTTTAATGGAGTCCCAAGAGATGACATTATATGTTAGATCGGATTTTATGTAAACATAATACGTATTTAATAACGATGAAAAACTTAGAGTTTAATTAAGGATATTTCAAAGCAAAACAATATGATTTGATTGTTACAAATAAAATAAATTTTGATAATCGCAATCTATCTTGTCATCTAATAAAATACCCAAAAGTTTCACTTTGTGACCAATAAAACTATTATCTTTATCATTAATTGGAAACTTATTCAAAAGTAATTCTAAACATTATCTTCAAAGTAAACCAAAATAATTTTTAATTTGTCAAAAATCATCGTATTTTCTGCCAAATTAAGGTTGTGCTATAAATAAAATTAGAATATTTTAAATTTTCATATTTTTCAATTATTTGAGAAAAAATATTATTTTCTTAATTTAATTTTTTTATATCAGTTTTTTTTTAAGAATTCTCCACAAAATTTGCTGTGAAAACAAATCCAATAATGTTATCCATATATTATTAACATTTTAAGAAAGTTAATTTTTTTTTACAAAACCTACTAAATTCAACTTACAATTACAACTGCTTAAACTTTACAATCGTTTTTTCAAAAACTTCTAAAATTACAGTTTTGAGACCATTTAATTTTTTTTTTTTTTAAGATTAGATTTGAAAATAAATCAATAATTTTCTTTCAAGATCTTTTTTGCTATATGTAAATAAAAAATTTTAAAATCTCCAGAAGCATGTTTATACGTAAAGTTTTTTTTTTAAAGAACTTCCAGGAATACATGTCTATGAGTTTGAGGTATTTTCTTTTTATTCCAGTAACTTCAGAATCATGGAGCTCACACTGCATACAGTTGAAAGTTGTCGTCAAATCAGATAATTGTGGTGATAATCAGGATTGTTCAGGAAAAGGATTATGCTACTCCAATACATCAATGGTAGGTTAAAATTTAAAAATTTACAGTAAACTTAAATTTAATTATAGATTGTATAGAGCAAACAACTTTCACTGAGAAAAATCGATCAAATCAGATTAATTTATTCAATGTGATACCCGTACCAAACATTATTCCATTATACATTATCCAGTTACGGTACCCGTACATTATCCAACATAGCACCCATTTGTCCTATGATGATGTTGATAATTCCTTACAAATTATTTTACCCTAAGGATTTGTTTTGACCTCTAAAAGTTCTCAATTGACCTCCATGACAGAGTAGTAGCACCTGCACCTGGTGGCCGGATGCTACCTGATATTTGCCTATATTCCGAATGTGGATCTTCCGAATTAAAATCTGGAAGACTCTGATTTCAAATCCAGTTTAGACAAGACATTTTTCATATGCTACAAAAATGTCCATTCTGATGCACAAGCTTTAGGTTTATGTGGTGAATTTAACATCCAAAATTATCATAACTAAAAAAAGTTCCATCACCCAATCCAAGGAGACAGCTATATAAAATTTACAATGCCAGAAATGGTAATCCTCAGAGTGAGTTAGTCAATCATATATGTGTAATCTGGAATTATCCTCTAGTGAAGGAAAACTTGAATAAGTACCTCAAATAAAGATGAAAATACTTGCAGGACCTACTCGTTTAATAAGAGAAGATTAACACTCAGTGAAAGAAATCAGATATGAAAAATCACACAACAGGTGGAAACAAAATAACACAATTTAACTCGAAATGTGTTTCGAGTTAATATATTTCGAAATAATATAATTTAAAAGTTATGTAGTATTTTTTATAATATCTATAGAAATTATCACTACTTCATTTTTTAAATTATTTTTGACAATAGTATTAAAAAAAATAGCAATTATTATTTTATAACACGTGGAATGGTTTACAAAATGGTGACGTAAAAAACAAAAATGTTGAATCTTGTAACAACCTCAAATATCCTATTAACATCAATTGTCAAAGTAGCCAGTTGAGAAATTCTTTTTCTGACGTGTGTTGTGTGTTGGATTGAGACACGGTAACCATTCAGACATATAAGTTGTTTTTTTAATACTATGTACTTTAACTCTCCCTCGATGATTTCAGTCTCCCATCATTGCAGTCACCAGCTAAAAGAGCAATGAATTGAAAGCCAGAGCAGCAGACAACATCACAAAAAGAAGACATTCAACGTAGACTATGCCGGCCGCTTCATAACCAACCTCCCCGATCGGCTTCCCACTCCGGTCGCTGGATAGTGAACCAAAACTTAATTTTTTTTGGCTGGCTCAACCATTATTATTATCATTATTAGGATTATTATCAGGAATTTCACTAGTAATACGACTCTTCCTAGAGCCAGCCTATTAAGATTGATATCAAACCACCTTAAAACCGCAGCTGAACACCCCGGCAGCCGACTTATAGTCATTTTGAAAGCCACCAGTGCGAATATCCTACAGTGACAAACTCTTTCATAACTTTTAAAATATTTAACAGATAAAGGACGCAGTTATTCCCCCAACTTAGCATTAGTTACAATAATAACAGAAGACAGGGCCAATAGACTATTCCCAAGATTTCTTAACTTATTATCGCTGATGATAATAATACCCTTATAGTAAATAAGGTGTAATATCAAACAAAAAAAATTAATAAGCAAGGAAGTATTATATTTATAAAATACTATTATTAATTAATAAAAAAACCCTCCAGCTGAAAGAAAAAAATTACTATTTTATTAAAAATATTATTTTATAATAGTATTACAAAAAACCAGAAAACGAAACCCCCCATCTTACGGTCCAAACATTACGAGTCAGTCAAGTCACACTTATCACGAAACATCTTATCATACTAATATGAAAAAAATCGTAAGATTTCTGATGAAAAGTATTTTGAGTTGGACATTTTAATTGAGTACATGCATTTCCGTACTGAAATCCATGTTCTCAATTTTATTTATGGAACAAAGTTTGATGCTGTACCTTTTTCATGAAAATTCAAAACATTCTAGATGTTCTGAAAATCTATAACCAAACCATATCTATTTGTTTAGTTTAAAATATAGATATGATTAGGGATATACAGCCACTGTATATCCCTAATATATTTTCTCGACTGTCTAACCCGCTTTTTATTATGGTTGTGAAATGTAAATCAAGGTTATAAAAAAGTAATTAATAAGCTTACTCGGAAATAGACACCGATTTAATCGATACAATCATGTGGTATTTAATTAATATTCAAGGAATAAATGTATATATGTTGCTAAAAAAACTCTTCTGCTGACAATTTTTATAAATAATACGTTTTTATATGCATTTATTAGAGTTTTACCTTTACTAATGAAGCGTAATGTAATGGATTAATTTATTTACACCTAACAATAGAAAGTTGTTTCCTGAAACATGCCGATAGACACAAATAACCAAGTAGAAAGATAAATCTAAGATATTTATTTTATTTAATGAGTCCGTTTAACATTTTGTAGTCCATTAAATAGTAACATTTAACTAAAAATAGTAATGTACTGCTAAATTGCTGTACTTGGCTTATGAAAGAAAGCATTTAAGATTGAGCCAAAGTTTTAATTACTTTGTAACCGACAGAAAAAATGCAATCAGATTAAAGTCTAGTCTGTTTTTTACATTGTTTTATTGAGCAAATTCGTTTAAACATCAAGAAACGTGTCATTTACGTTAGTAAATTTATTTTCATGGATGGGTTTTTGAAATGAAAGAGAAAAATTAATTGAAAAACTTTCTGTTTGCGATGTATGCCAACGTAGCCCACTCGTGTATAAAATAGTTACCAATATTATAAATTAATAGTCGCCAGTATAATAAATTAGGTACAGAAATTTGTTTTTAATTCATGTCGCTATCCATTTTTATTATTATTTAACTCATAAAATATTTTTATTTTCTTTACAATTAATCATTTTTATTTATAATACTTTTTTTTTATTATAATGTATTATACTTTATTTCAAATGACTTTATTATGCGCCATTGTGAGTACGACAATGAACTATTCTGAGGTTGCAGATATAAAAGTGTAATTTTTACAGATCTATATACGTACTTCAAATTAATTATTTAGTATTAGGCTGTATTGTTACGGAAACGTAATACTATTTTAATATGGAAGTTTAATCGATATTTGCAATTATACTCATTGTAAATTTTTTTTCAGTACTGATTTTAAACGAATGAAAAATTAATCCCTTTTATTGTTAACAGTACTAAAAGTGTTCATTTTATATAAAGGATAATTTATTATATTGACACTTCATTGCAATAATAATATCAACATGTTGTATAAGCTGCGTAAAGTTTTCTTATTTGTTGATTAATTGTAGAAATGAAAAATAATAATAATTTAAAGAAAATAATTCTATCAAGAGATATTTATCATTAGAATAAATATTTATGCCGTAGTTATTTAGTGTACAATCTCAAACCAGTCATAATTCTAACTGTACACAATTTCTACAGTAAACTTACAGTGGCCTCCGTAAACTAATAACAATATTACCAAATCTGAGCAACTTAAATGTTAGTTTTAGTTCTCTGCATTACAGAATACATATTATTCCCATAGGTAAAAAACGATATTAACATTTCCAAAAGCTTCAGAATGAAATGTTAAGCTACTTACGTTTCTGAAATCGCAAATTTAATCGTTCAGAACGATACCATATAATTATTGAGAGTTGTTTGCAGAATGTAACTTACGGATTGGTGATATGTACTTGATTGAATACTACACTCAAAAAATCGTTGGAATTTAAACGAAAATTCTAAAGTATTTTTTCCAGTTTTTTAATATTTGTTTTACACATGATCATATTTTTTAATTTCTGCCTTAAACTGTCCAAAAATCATTTCATTAAGATTACTAGAAATTGAGATAACTTTTTCTTTTTTTTTTTTTTATACAAATTTTTTTAACCAAGATAAGTAGAGGATAAATTACAGATTAAAGCAACTATTAGATTTTTTTTTAACAAATTACATTACTATTGCATTTTTTTAATAATATAAAATTAATGATTATAATTAACTTGAATATACAAAGTAATAAATCACGAAACAAGAACATCACCTGCTAAATTAATTAGAGAAAGTTAAGAGAAGATTACAGTGTGTTAATGGGCTTAATAATATGATACCCCAAAGTATAGTATTTCCTATTTTGATATTAAGTGGTTCGATACTTGTGATGTGGCTTTATCTCCCTAGTCGCCCATTAACTAATACAGTATAACTAATACAAACACTATCTTAACCTTCATAATAGGTAAGAGTACTAAATTCACTGGTTTAATGTATCAAATTTATTTGGTATACGTATAATCATGCACAACAGATCATATCATATATATTTTATGACATGGAAAATAATCACTTAAAATTAATAAATATCATTTTTACAAACATAAAAAACAAGTTTTATACTACAATCGCTGCATCTTTGACATTTTAGGGAAAATTTTATTAATAAAAAATATAGTGTTTTCTGTAAAATGGTAGATAAATTCTTATTCTAAAATTAATGACTTAGGTGGACACTGCAAATCCTTCAGTACAAGCATTCCAGAACACTAAAAAATTTTATTGATATTTTGTCCCTCAGAGTCAAATTCACAGTGAACATTTTTTGCTAAAATAGAAATGCTCAAGCATTGTCTTTCTCGACTTGACTTTTGAAGATAAAATTTCTTTATTTTCAGTAATTCTGGTGATTTTAATTCAGCACTGTGACGTTATAAGATGGTAGTGAAAATACACTGTTTCATTCTCTGAATTCAAGAATTTTTTATTTCTGATTTCATTTTTTTGAAGAATGTATACAAAACGGGTAGTACCTTTCTCTTTGCCCAAATCTTCTAACAGTCATGCCACAAACTTTTTAAAGCTGTTCTCTTTCTTCGGCAATGAATTTCTCATTATGATATTTATATTGTAAGAATCCTAGATTAATTCACATATTCTTTAATTCATTTTTAGTTCTGCTAAAAAAATAATATTGTCATTATCAGCTGAAATATTTTTATCTTATCTCCTTGAATTATCACTTTACTTTCACATCATTTACTCTAATTCTTCAACTTCTACAAACTTCAATAAACTTCTACAATAGAATAGCCTTCTTTTGTAGATTATTTAACTTCTGTTATGTAATATATTAATTTATATTTCATTCCTTTTTATTTTTCGCTTTCACAGTTAGTTCTTTTTTTTCTTTTCTTATATCTCCTTCACTCTCACTAAGCCTCCAGCAGATGAGTTTATGAAGGGCTATTCCAAAATCATAATCTGTTTGGGTTAATTGTGTACATAATTTTCTTTCTTCTTTAAATAGTAACCATCCACAATCAGTGTGTTATCATACTGTAATGTCATATTTTCCAAATCCTAGGAAGAAGATCATTGCCACAATAACTTGCCTATTATTAAAAAAAAATTTCATGAATAGCTCATTTGTTATGTGTACCAGGTAATTAGCACATTTTGGTGAAGAGACAGTCACTAAATCCAGGTTTACACTTAGGGTAGATAGTTGAAAATTTCCTACTTGTACTACTAACTAAAAAGCCTTCATAAACATCTAGAATTGGATGTGCATTGAAATGAAGAAAAAATGCTTTTCTTAGAGGCATCTTACACTTAGTGTGTTATTTTAACTTTTTCCCTATTTCAGAATAAATTTCTGATGTTAATCCTACATTCATGAATTCTATCAAACAAATTTTCCAGTGTCCCAAATCTCTGTAGTCATCATTTTTTGATTTGATAGTGAAGTTTTAATAGTTCTTGAATTCTTTCTTTTTTTTGGATTATTATACTAGTCTCACAATGTGTTTGCAGATAAGTTGAAGCTCAGTAATATTCTTTATAATAATGGTAAGTAATTGAAGGTAGTCTTATTTTATCCCTCATTTTCTTTTAACCGATACAAGTTCATTTCATAATTAAAATTTGCCTTCATAAACTAAACTGTAAACTGTTGTAATTAAAGCATGTTTTTAATTAGCACCTTTAAAATAATTTTATTTTTTTCATGTAACACAAGCAAATGATTTTAAAAATATCCTTCTAACTGTTAATTATCTTTCCACATTGCTCTTGCCTAATTTGAGCTTTTTGAACCAACATTTTTCCAGATATTTGCCGTTTTCATATTCCTGTCTATTAGTTATTTTAGACAGGAATCGTTATTTTCAAAACTGAAGTTCCAGGCTCAAATTTCAATCAGGCATTACATTTTTGAATACGCTACAAATCTTCATACTTAATTTTTTCAACCGTGTTAGAGTTAAGGACATCTGGGTAAATATACTACCAAATCTGTGACTTACCTCAGAAAGAAATCTATTAACAATTGTAACTTATCTTCTACAAAAAAAATAAACTCCTAACTTTCACTTATATAAATACTTACAATTTCCATAAATTAATAAGAAATAAGAGAAAGTTTTTTATTCTTGTTACTTTTATTCTCTATTTGTTCTGTGGTTCAAGAATAGATGCTGGATCTTTGCTTAGATTTTTGGATAGGTAAAATTACTTGATACTTGTACTTGTGGTAATTTCGTAAAGCAGTATCTGTGGTTCTATCAATGGACTCACCTAATCAATGACTGAAAAAAAAAACAAAACATACCTGATTAGATACCCATCAGATAAAGCTACAACCTTAAATATGCAATGCATATTTGAGCTTCTACATCTTATAGACTTTTCCTTTCTTATACAATACTATCTGAAGTACCTAATCTTCACAATGCCATATATATATTCTAAATTTTAAAATTAATTCTAAAGCTTTCTTAACTTCTTAAAGACAATTAAACAACAAATTTTTGCTTACTTTTTCTTTGGTAATAATTATGTTAAATTTCTGCTTTAACAGAAATTCTACAGCAACAGAAAATCAATGGACATATTGATTTTTTAAAGGAGTCCATTAATATAATAAAGATGCTTTAACAATGAATAATTGGTAGATTTTCTGCCGCTTTCACAGTGTAAAAGTAATCCAAACCTTTTATGTAATTTCATAATTTTAAAACACAAAGATTTATAGCTTTTCTGTATACTTTATCCTTTTTTACATGACTTTAGGGAATGACAATTGCAATTAGTTTTGCTAAGATCACCCTCTGGAATTACTATGTCAAATTACTATTTCCTTGTTAGATTGTTGGTGAACAGGAGAATTAGTGGTTTGAATAAGTTGGGATTTTCTGTCAAAATAAACAAATTTGCATCCTTTTTCCTTCCCTTAGAGATGCAAGAATAAATATACCTTTGAAAATCATAATAAATAAAAATTAAAGCCTATTCAACTTATAAAAAATATCAGTATACTGTAGTTTCTTCATAGCAACAGTTTGGTCAGTAAAGGACCCAAATATTGGGTGATCCAAGAATATGCCTTTCAAAACAGTTGGCCACCATTTTAAAAACATTTATTATAACTGGTTAAGTGAAAATGTATTGTAACAAGACTGGAATAGTAAGTAATGAATTCCTACTAATCAAGAAGAAGGTAGTAGAAAATATAATAATGGGAGGCATCCAGAAAGGGGCTAAAAGGAACTCTTTTGGTAAAGGTAACAAGTCCTTTTAACCATCATCTTTTGTAAAACTGCCCACTACACAGCTAAACAAATATTCTTCCATGAGAAGATCGGACTCATGTTAGGAATGCATGTGAACAAAAGGCCTGGGTTGATCGTTCTCACGCTCAACTGGGGTCATTGTGTAATCTAGTAGTTTTATCTCAGAATTTTTGTAATTCAGTTTACAAGAGCATACATAACTATTACGTCACTGCATAGTGAAACAAACAAAGAATTAGAATCATTTCCGAGGTAAGTCACAGAATCTTTCTAAGTGTTTTGGCAGGGAATCCTTTTTTACCCATATCTCCCTATCCGTAACTCCTAACCCAAATCCCTCTCGGATCTATCCTAACCACACCGCCCCAAATTTTTACCCCTCTCCAAATCCTAGAGGAATACATTTTATCTTTAGTAAAAAATTAGTCGAGTGGGGGGTCTCAAATTACTAGAATTTGGCGCTCTTTAATGTATTAAGTATTATTCATTTTCTTCTGCAATGTCCCAGACTCTGGAGGAAATGGAAATGGAGGCTGTGTTTTCCATGACCAAAAACTGGTGCGTTCTCCAGCAGTTTCACCATCCACCAGTGTGGCAAACTTAACTACGGTTAGTAAGAAAGCCAAAATGGTGGAAGGACAGACCAAAAAACGACAGAGTCCCCAGTAGCGAGTCGGAGGCCGATGAAACTTTGGAGATTGACTCCCTTCTGAGTGGAATCAAAGACCTTCATAAGATCTATAAAACTACCACTTACAGCAAGAAGGCGATAACTGAAGCCGAGGTCACAATATCTAATTTAGTGAACGATGTCGCAGATACACTTTTGGAATTAAACGAGTGGAAGGATGTTCTGGACAAATACACACAGACTACTAGGGCGGACCTGACCACGCTTAGAGAGATCCTTAACACAGGGACTGTGAAGAATTAAAAGAGGTACTTCCCCACAGATGGCCAAACCAGGCAAACGCCACAGTCACGGTAGAACCCGGCCTACCCTAGGAAGACGAGACAAGGGCTAAAGTTTATATTCTGGGCCTTAGTGCTGGGTTAAAAAAGGGAGTCCTATGCCGGGGAGTCCTTGATGTTTGGGGAATACATCTTGAACGCTCAAGATAGTATGGCGTTGGCTATAGGATCAACGTCAGCCTCGATAACTCCAGTTGTTTCAGGGAGTTCGTACTACTAGCTGTGAGTCTTGTCCAATCTGTCTTATCAAACATCCAACTTCTGGAGATGGGATATATTTTCCTAGTAATGTCAGTTATAATTTCCACCAGGAAATGATCTCTTCCATGCAGATCTTCTAAAACATGAAACAAGTACCTCGGTTCTATTGGTGCACTTATAAGTGCTAAATCTATACAGGACGTCAATCCATCTCTGGCATTGGAAAAATTTCCTGAACCATCATTTAAGATAATTAAATCAGAATTTAATAGGAACTTTTCTTTTCCAATTCTCTTCCACGGGGATCTACTCGATCCGACTCCCAGAGAGAATTGTGTGGATTAAAATCAGTACTAGTAGTACTGGTTGGGGAAGCTGATTGATTAGACATACTTAGCCATCCTCTTTCCAATCAAAATTCGGTAGGTATATGTTGCAGATGGTGACTTGCAGCGGACGCTGCAAGTCACCATCTGCACCATATACCTACCATGTGCAGTCATCTGAGTCACCATCTGATTGCGGTCGCATGCAAATTTGTATTTAACTCAACCACTTCGGTGGTAGCTCTAGTTGATGTTAATATAGCTACTCCACCTCGAACTCTTATATTAGGCATTGATCTCGCCGAAATATATTATATCTTCTTAAATGGAAATTTCCATTTCGGCAGAAATGTGTTTCTTGCAAGCATATATAAATTGGATCTACATCGTGTACCAAACATTGGAGCTCATGGATGTTTCATAAACATCCATTGATGTTCCATTGAATTATCTACTTGCTAATTCTAGTTTTATTTATTGCCTAGGTTTTCCCTTCGGTCATCCTTTCTTCCTCTGAACTTTCTTCCTTTTTTCCATTCGCCGAACAGCTTCGTGTTGGGCAGATATGTCATCGCCGGCGTAGCTCCCGGAGCGCTTGATTGAGGCGCCGATGGAACCGTACCAGTAACCGCCTCAGGCAGGGAGAAAACATTTCCCCCTGTGTGATTTTGGGTGGTCTCTGTGGCTTAGACATCATCTCAATTGTAGGAGATTTGAAACCCTCCTCTGAAGACTTTGAAACAACCACTTTTTTGCACCGTCATCTAAACTCTTGTATCTTGTCTCTGGAGGCTGTACTCTTATCAACAGCTTCGCAAATTCCTTTTGATTAAGAGACTTCATACTGTTGTCTATAATACTTTCAATCATGGAAGCCAGTGTGAGCGCCAGGTTACTCAGAAGCTGGTCTGAATCAACAGAAGTTGGAGCAGGAACTGCAGCTGCAGTCTGAGCATAATTTGTTGTTTTAGGCTTGCGTGTGCTTACAATCTTCTTTGCTTCGAAGTAGCTCACCTTCTGCAGGGTTTTCACTTCCTGTACAGCTATTTCATCTTTGTAATCAGGACAGTTTCTTGATCTACATAAATCTACATTGTCCTTTGCAGTTAACGCAAGGAGGATCCTTGCATGGTTCTCCCTCACGGATTTCCTCACCACACATGCGTATTTGTGGCCTTTCATATTGAATGGCAGTGTGGCCAAAACGTTGACACTTGAAACATCTCGTAGGTCGGCCGTACTTCATTTCTCATTTTTTTAAATATTTTTTTTTAATTACTTTTTTTATTCTATGTTTTTTAGTCAAGTTACCGGAAGCAGATATAGCCAGTCGCGTTGCACATTCAGTAACAGTGGCCGTGTTGGTTGAGCAGTCACGCTGTACACATCGCACACCTTAAGAAAACAAAATTTTAAAAAACCGGAAATAGTTTTTTAGATATTTATCTGAAGAATATTACAAGCCCCAGTCTAGTAAATCTCTCATTTAGTATAGTTGGAAATGGGGGAAATTTGCAATCATTGTTCAAATTTTTTTTACCTTTCTTCAAGGGGTTAAAATAATTGGTTTTTTTACACTCCTTTCAAGCTTGAAAGCTAAAACAAATATAGAAATTTGTTTTTAGATATTTACATGAAAATTACACACAACAAAAATCCGCTTGATATCTTCATTTATTACCGATAAATTAAAAAAAAAATATTCAATTTCATTTTTACACCATTTTAAACCTTTTAACCCAGAATTAAAAAAAAAATCATTTGATGTGCAGTTATACGTAAAACACCCAACATATAAACAAATTTTCATCAGTTTAATTGATGAATCAGTCAGCTGGTCAGAACAAATTGCTTTATAGGCATAATGTTTATTCAATAATAAAAACTTGCATTGTAATTACTATGTTACAGGAAGCTTATGAATGCCAGTGTTGCCCGGGATATATAGGACCACATTGTGAAGAACAAGATGCATGTTATCCAAGTCCTTGTCTTAACAATGGAATTTGTGTTGATATTTCTCAAGGTCATGAAGGAGCTACATTTCAATGCCTTTGTCCATATGGTAAATCTGTTCTTTATTTAATTAATAACAAGATTCGAATTAAAATTAATTGAAAATACTAGAAGGATACAAGAATATTTTTAATTGTTCTTGATATTTTTTAATATTATTTTAAATATTTTTGAGGTATTTTCCTTATACACAAAGTGTTTATCATAAAACGCAAGCAGTTTTAAGAATTTTTTTTAATAGTTTTACAAATAGCATTACTTTTATGACTTCCCGGTAATAACTATTAATTGAAAAGAAGAAAACATGTATAAATACAGTTGGATAATTATTAGTAAATGTACATTTATAATCCAATCCTGATATGATCAAGTGATAATAATATGTAGTGTAAATAATTTTAAAAATAGTCACTTTTATAGAAAAAAATTCAGACATTAAACTTTTTATTTTGTAATAAAGCAACAAATGAAAATAGATTCAATTTCATTAGGTTTAAACATAAATTTAGCAAATAAGAAGATAAAACTATTGTTATGACAGATGAAAATAGTGTCATAGAAAAAACGTATCACCTGTAAATTACTTCATAACTATCAATTTACAAGTGTAACCATAAATTACAATCTCTTTTGGAACGACCTTGTTCGTTATTTTCACCATCTTTCTTTCTTTCCCTGTTTAGCTTCCGGAACCACCGTAAGGTATTAATTCAAAGGATGAATGAGGATGATGTGTATGAATGAGAACGAAGTGTAGTCTTGTACAATCTCAGGTCGACTATTTCTGAGACACATCATTCTCTGAAGTAATACCTTACGGTAGTTCCGGAAGCTAAACAGAAAAAGAAAGAAAGATGGTGAAAATAACGAACAAGGTCGTTCCAAAAGAGATTGTAATTTACAGTTACACTTGTAAATTGATAGTTATCAGGTAATTTACAGGTGATAAATTTTCTATTTTCGTCTGCATCGAAAAAATTTACGTTTGCATCAGCCACTCTCACAGTAAAAGCTGATCACATGAAGTAGAAAATTAGGAAGAAATTAATCTTCCTTATTTAAAAGGTCAAATTCTTATAATAGGTAATGTAGGAACTAAAACAGGTTTTATTGTAGGTTGTTTGATGTGTATTGTAGGTTTGATGTGAAAATCGAGCTCAAATACTGACTAGTGTACTATAGTGATATTAATTTCAAAAATTATTTGAACTAACTTAAATAATAAAAATAATTAAAACCCAAAGATGTAGATATTCAAAATTGTTTAAAAGATCTCAGCAAACAAGCGTCATCATGCGTGGAATAAAATATATGAAATTGTGAAATAGATGTGAAGTCACACTAAGGCAAAAGACGACGATTCAGGGATCTATTGAAGATGTTATTGAGTCCTTTATCACTAATGCCAATTTCCCAAAAAGCAATGACAATTTGTCTGACTAAATTTACATCTGACTCGTAAAAAAAGCAGTATAAAAGCCGATAGAGTTCTTTCTGTAAATGATGAAATAGAAGAAAATCAGAATAGCGAATGATTAATACACAAGATAACACATTGGGAATAAATATTTTTTTAGATTACTTTCGTCTTTTTTATTTTCATCTAATCTTCAGAAATGATGTGTAAATGTAAAAATAAGTAGCACCACACCAATAATTAGTCTACCTTTTGTTATATTTTGGTAATTAATTTTTAATCTAATGCATGAGTAATGTCAGTTACTGATTACATATTATATAACAATTACAACAAAAAAGTTAAAAAAGTATGTTGGTGAAACATTTTAATACAGACACGAAGACAAATTGAATTTGTTTTTAAAATAATTTCTACATACACACTAGTATCAAATCCTTCGTCGACAACATTGGATATTATTGATGTTGATTTGATTAGACGTACCGTTCAGGCTCGTCAACGAGTTATAAAATACTCTATTTTATTTATAAAGTTCAGGTGAATTGTTCTTGACAATGCCTAAGTAGACATTGTCTCATGTTATCATGATCTCATGTGTAGGTGGATGACAATTTTTCGAAGAAGAATTTATGTAGAGTAAACGTAATTATATTAACATATTTTTAATGATTTCCAATACACGTTTTATTTTCTTCTTTACGTTTACGTAAGATAATGCTAAGGACTGCCTTAGCATTACGAGCTATTTCTTCAATTAAAATATGGCATTTATTCTCTCAAGATGAGTTTTTGTAAATCACATTTTTACATAATTTTTTCTCACTATCCACTTTACCAAAATATTTCAATTTAACAAAATAAAGTTTGTAAAAATCTGCAGGAAGTTTTATTTTTATATAATGATAAACTGGAGTTCAATACTTCGAATAACAATAATTTTTATGGTTTAATTTGCTATGAATGAATGCTCTAAAATATTTCAAGTGATGAAAATTCACGGACATAGATTTTAACTTTAACAAAAAGCTTTTAGAGCTTTCAAACATGGATTATTGTTTCTTTTTGTACCTGTAAATAGAGTTTTATAAATTGAATCAATCTGAAGTTAATGAAAATTCTGCTTTTGTATAATTTTTGGATAGTCAAAAAATAGTAGTACTACAACTTAAAATTTTAGAAAAAATTAATTATTTTAGAAAATAATTATTAATTATTATTTTTTTAGAAAAAAATATTTTTATGGAATTCTATAATTACTAAAGAATCAAATCAATAAAGAACATTCTTTGACACCTCCAATAGTTAGATGAAATATGCGATAGCACTATATCATTGCAGTCCAACCTAGAAACTGAAAGTTAAAGGGAAACATTTTTTTAAGAGTTTGTGGACTTGCAACTTAGTAACATTCACATCATTGTTTAGTGAAACAATACTGCTCCGAAAGATTTATTTATTCTAGAAAAAATTACCCAATAACAAACTTTTTTGTAAATTTAAATATTACTGTGTTCCATTCTTATGCTTACTTGTTAAGCATTTTGAGTATATATTACTCATGAACTGCTACTTATGAGGCAAATTTCCCTTAGGTTATTTGAAATATAGTAGTATTCCACTGTATATGAACTTTTGTAAATTTTAATTACACAAAAGATTGTTTTAATGTCAAGTGTAAAAATTAATGTCACTCATGCAAATGTCTTCTGTTTTCAGGTTCTCATAACTCGCCTCAATGTAGAGTACTTTCTGTAATAACTTTAAGAGACTGCTGCTCTAATGTTGGAGCTGTCTCTTGGTTGGACACCTTGGACATAATCTTATAATTTCTGAAGGGTTGATTGAGATTTATCTCAAATTACTATTGTTTGTAAAATTAACACAGTTAATTGTTACGCTAAAACCTGACACAAATTTTCAAAAGCCATTTTTTTATAAAATTTTAATTGAACTTCAGGTGTTGAGTTTTTCATTACATTGAAACTTTCCACATTTCTGGAAGTATGGAAACTCTCTAGAGTGAAACAGTAGATTCAGAAATTCTTGAACACACTCCTTACCACTTGAACTCACACCCTCTGGTTTTCAGAGGATGAAAACCTGATAAAGCAGAAGAAACCATAAACTTGTGGAAAAATTATTGGGTCTAGTTTTTTTAGCAGAAACTATTTGAGAGAGTGTAAAATAGATTAACCAGCCAGAAGATTCTTTCAGAATCTTCTGAAGAAGATAAACTATAAAGTTTATCTTAAGTATGATATGATATATTTGTAAGTACATATCATATGTACGTATGATATGTAATCAAAAGGAATTAAGGAAATCAAATTTTAATTTACTTAAGATCAAATTTAGATCCTACTTTTACAACTGTTTTTTATATAAATCAAAATTTTCCTGTTCTAGGCTTCACTGGAAAGATTTGTCAGGATACATCAGATCCATGTGAGTCTTCACCATGTCAACATGGAGCGATATGTAGTCCTAGTAACTTAACTGCTCAGCAATTCAAGTGTGAATGTCCTCCAGGCTATAGCGGTAATCTTTGTCAACACAATTTAGATCAGTGTGCCTCTTCTCCATGCCAACATGGTATTTGTGTTGATCAGCATGATGGCTACCGCTGCTTTTGTCAACCAGGTACTGAATTCTTTTTTCTCTTAATTGTCCTTACTAGTTTATTTTCAGTATTTCTAATATGTTCTTCCAGATCATCTTCCATATATTCTGAAAACTGATATTTTGCAATAGCACGAATATAATTTCACCATTGCTTTGTTCCAACAGTTGGAAATTTGAAACCAAGTCCTTCAGAGGTTCTGGTGCAAACAGATGACTGTGGAATGTATTGATTATCTCTTTTATTTCATTTATTTGGTTCTCTTGTAGCAGTGGTTGGTCCATGTTCTGTATCAGTTGTAGGCAGTAGCGTCTCGGTACAATAAATATTTGTTTCCCCCAATTCGTCATAAATCTGTGGAGTATAATTTTCTTTTTCTATTATTTGGTTCAGCCAAAACCATGGTTTCGATAGTTGTACCAGATCCGTCATCTTCTATAGTAGTGTTTCCAATTGTTTCTTTATTTCTAAAATCTTTGATGAATTTTGTGTTTTCGTTGATTTGGCGTATTTTGTTTTCCAGGTTTTCTTTTGCTTTTTTGTGGCGTTTCCAGATGTCTTTCGAGTAGTCGTCATATGTTCTGCAGTTGTCCATTAGTGGGTCGATTATTCCGTTGTTCAAGAGTTCTTCAAATTGTTTACTTTTCAATTGAGTTAACCAGCTGATGCACTGTGAGAACTTCTTGTAACAGCTTTTACAGCTGCACTCAGGAATCTCGTGTTCACAGTTATCATATATGATACAAGTAGTTACTTCTTCGCTTTGTTGCACGATTATGCTGATGTTCGGTTTGATCTCTCTATTTATACCCGTCTATAGGACCTTTACAATAGTTTCTAACGTGGAACATATGTATTTTATCTTTATATTCTGTTATTAATTTATCTCTAAAGATCCACTAGTATGGTCTACTACATAATTAGCCGGCCTCCGTGGCGCAAGTGGTAGCGTCTTGGCCTTTCATCCGGAGGTCCCAGGTTCGAATCCCGGTCAGGCATGGCATTTTTCACACACGCT
>JAAAKQ030476366.1:9133-22923 GCA_010016005.3 Zanna intricata | reverse complement strand
TATATATATATATATATATATATAGGCATACACACGCGCGCGCGTGGGCAAACTATGTATAGAATTTCATAAAATAAGGAAAACGTTTTAACATTTTCTGCTATAATATACCCAATTTCTCCTGAGGTATAAGCTTCCTGTAATTTAATCATTAGAAAAAATCAATAAACTTCATTTTTTTCTTTGTCATCAGTCATTTTCCTCGTTTTATGTGCTTTTTTGTTTCTCTCTAACCTTTTGTTCATCTTTTTACTTGAGCCTGCTATGCCCTACATTTATAATTATCTACCTTTTATATTCTAACCAACTTGTATTGTTCCTTCTTTTTTTATCAAATTTGTAATATTATTTTTACATATCATTCTCTAAATATTTATTTTATTTTTAATATTCTCTTGAAACCACTATTTTAAATCTCTTTTGTTATTGTTTTTTGCGTTTCCGACATTCTTAAAATTGTCATAAACTTCTAAACTTCACATATACTTCTAAGAATTTCTTTGTAATTCTAAATACATGATATTGATGGTAGCAGATCTGTTTTTGCATTAATGTACTCTTTGTTTTTTTCAAATCTGCTTTTGATCTCCTCCTTTATTCGTGCATGCACAGTAGTTTCTTTACATAAATAAAGAAATTCTGCAACATCTTATGTATTGTATTCTTTATTAGTTATTTAACTCCTTATTACCTTCCTTTTTGTTAATTTCTTTACTTTGACTTAATTTTGTTAACATT
Source organism: Zanna intricata (assembly GCA_010016005.3). Taxonomy (NCBI): domain Eukaryota; kingdom Metazoa; phylum Arthropoda; class Insecta; order Hemiptera; family Fulgoridae; genus Zanna; species Zanna intricata. Next base: position 22,185 of record JAAAKQ030476366.1, on the reverse strand, counting down.
TAAATTGAAGTCTTTTTATATTATAACTAATTTATATTTTTACCAAATTATTTTTAATTTTTTCATTTAAGTGATAATTTATTTCAATGCCATGAGTATATCATACACTTTTCTCCTTGAAATTTTAATTTTTTTCCTTTATTGCATTTTATTTCAAATAAAATTAATAGTGGTAGGTTACATCGTTCGTTTTTTTAATGTTAAAATTTACTTCCTTTTCTTGTAACACAATTATAGGAAAATTATAATTTATATTAAGATACATTCTATTTAAAGAATTAACTTTTCAGAAATAAATTAAAGTTGAAGATCCTTTCATATTACTGTTTGTTTATCAAAATGGCGTTATAATGAATAATATCACACTCAACACCTATACTGTACTAACACATCTAAATGCAATAAAAATATTCTTTTTATTATTTCTTGTTTTTAACTTTTCATAATATAATTTTAATTAAAAATCTTGGTCCATCATACAAAAATTTATTTGTTAATGTATGAGAGTATTATAAAAATTACAAAAAGAACTTTGTATAAGTTCCTGTCTTGCTTTTAAGATTTTATTAAACATATTTTCTTCTTGAAGTTTATTAATATTTCCTGACTTTTTTTTTAGAAAATATCGTTATGTTATCATGCTATCCTTTGAAGAACTGTATTATTTTATCAGAAATGAGAATATTTTTTTTCTCATTGATTTTATAAAATGATATTTTTCTTTTTTTACCACTCTCTCCTGTGAGATTTCTCTGGATAAAATGATATCAAATCACTGTTCTTGTTAATTTTTCTATCCCTCGGGATATTCCGAAATATTCTATCTATCTTTTTCGTTTTTAAATTAATATGCAACTTCGAATTAAATTTTTTTTTCTTTTCTCTGCTGTTTTCATTTAAAGGTAATAATATTTATACTTAATTTAATTCTAATATTTTAATACGTTAATCTTATTTTTTCAGTCATTATAAATCATAATAAACCATTTTATTTGTATGTTTATAATATAATTACACTTCAGTAGATATGTAAAATAATCCAAATTAAAAATAAAAGTGTAAGAAAATGACAAAATTCATTTTCTTGCTTTATTATTTGGAAAAAAAAACTTTTTATTTTGTAACAATTTATTTTTCCCTATACGTTTATAAATCCACCCAACTTATATGGAAACAGTTATCTGTAATAAAAATATAATTTGTTCTAGTGAATGCTTTTGCTTATCAAAGTAAAATCGGTTATTGACTAATTCTGTGATCCACCTTAAATAAAGATAGTTCGATTTCTCATAGAAATACTGGCGGGATAAGTATTAATATCTTTTTGAATATGAAGCACTTCTTTCAGTGGGTTATTTCTCTTGTTTTGTGCTCCGTCTGTAAATTATATCTTTCTCACAAGTATTTCTTCTTCTTTATTCTGCATTCCTTTTTCCCTCTGTATTCTGTGATTTTCAGTTGAAAAGAGTAAAATCTAGAAATCCTAAGACTTGTTAATTTAGTGAATCCTTTTTAAGTAGATGGTAGACTTCTTTATAAAAAAATGCAAGGACTTTTTCATGTTTGATGATCGTATAAAAAGCCTGTCTTGAAGATGAGCCTCTCACGTTTAGTCGAGATTAAATCTCTCCAAATATATTCTTATTTACCATACTTATTTTATATACCTTTATGAAAATAGTTGTTGCAAATATATGCTTTGGTGATAGGTTAATTTTCTTAAAAAAAGAGATTCGTAAGGAAGCTATTTCTAATAGAAAGGGTTTACAACACTTTAGAATGAAATACAATACTCAATAAAGAAATTCTTACCTGCAGTGTCCCAGTTAAAAGTATCCAAAATCAATAGATTATATTGGGAGAACCACTTAGTGTAATTAAAATTTTTTTTAATAAACACAGTAACTCACCAAGTTTTAATGTAGGTTAGTCAAGTTCAAGATGTGCACCTTTTGTACCTTATCAGACATCTTGACAATAATTTAACTCTTTCCAGGTATTTCGGAGCATCTGCAGCGTTATTAAACCAATAGCTTCATCAACTCCCTGTTTTCGTCCAAATCTCTGTTATTTACAAATCTTAATATATTCTCAAGCAATAAAGTCTAAATGGGTGATATCTGGAGATCTAGGTGGCCATGTAGTTCGGCCTCCTCCTCTGATCCAACTTCTGTGATCCAACTTCTGATCCAACTTCTGTAGAAGGATATGGTAATATCTCGATGAAAGTGTGGGTGAGTAACATCCAATTGGAAACTAAAGCATGCAGGAATCTGAGAAACGTCAAAGTTCTCAAGCATGTCGAGATACGTGTGTCCTGTCACTCACTGTGGGGTACATGAAAAAAAAACTAACGTAGCTTTTTCTTAAGCCCTTGCAAATAAAACTATCATGGGAAATATTGTTTTTATTTATTCGTAATATGTTCGTTGCAATTTATAATATTATTGAACAATAAACATTACTGAACAACAATAACAATTCCCCATGGCTAACAAATTGAGGATAGTATGTATGACATGCAAATGAGGTTTAGTCTTGTACAGATTCAGGCTGACTATTCCTCAGATGTGTGGTTAACTGAACTCATCACTAAAGTTCACCGGAATACACCTAATCCTATACAAATATCTAATTATTATGAGAATTTGAACCTCAGAACCTTTGTCTTCGAAAATCAGCTGTTAAACAAATGACTCGGGACAACGGGTTTTACCACTATACCAGCCCGATGAGCTGTATGAAAATATGGATAGAAAACAATCAATGAAAATGCTTAGTAGGTATTTCGTATAAAATTTCTTAAAGGAATTAAAATTTTCCAATTATGAATTTCTATTATTAGCAATAGTAAAATGTTCCAATTATGAATTTCTACTATTAGCAATAGTAAATACTATACTCAATATTTTGAGATGAGTACAGCTTACGAACCAAAATAAATTTTATGCTTAACTGTAAAGTGTAGTTGTATACGAATAAAGAGGTAGTTGGAGAATGTGAAAACGTTGTGAGGGTGGCGCTGTTTGTTAAGCACCATGCAAAGAATAGTTCCGTGGATTTTCTAAAGAAGGTAGCAGGCAAACATGGAAGTCAGCTATGTATGCACAGAATATTACCTTCTTGAAAATGTAAGCGAATGAGTCAATGAATGCGTGGGTATGTATGTGTATGTGTAATATATATGTACATAGTAACTTCACATATTACTACATATGTGAGGCCGTTTTTTTTGTGCATTTTACCGTTAGTATATCGTCTTGTATCGTACTTCATCCCTCTCTGCAGGGAAAGATATAGTAATATGAAATGGTAAACTTATTTTTAAAACAGCAAAGCTACCTTTTTTACTACATATATTCGAATACAATCCTACAATTCACATATTCGCCTTTTTACCCATTCTTTTCTTCTTACTCAATTTTTCTTTCTCTTTCTTTTTTACCTCGCACTCATTTTATTTCTCTTACTTATAAATAAGTTTAAGTGATTCAGTAAAGTTTATCCTGTTCTAATCTCTTTTATTTTGTATTTACTTGAAAAAATTAATACATAAAAATTTAGCATGTGCAAACCCAGGAAAAATCTGAAGAGACTGTAAGAACTAAGTGCATATAAGATAAGAATTTTCCTAAATATTAGGTATATTTGTGCTTGTATGTAAGCAAAAACATGTGTAAACGTTAAGCGTTCAATTTCATTTATAGACCAGTATGGGAATTAATATTTATATATATTTTTGTAAATAAAAAGAATAGCTTAAAGAATAGTAATTTATTTTTTATCGTGTAAGAATAATTTTCCTAATAAAAAATAATATTTCATTTTATGTTATAAATATTTTGTGAAAAAAAACAAAGAAATAAATTGGCTAATTAGGCAAGTTAATAAATATTTCTAACAAATTATCTGAATTTATAATCAGATAATTAATCAGTTGGCTGTACAATATGCAGCTAATTGCATATTGACCCTCAAGAGTGCGGAGAAGCCGGAATGAGTTGTTTAGTCTACTCCTTTAATTATTATTTCATGTTGTCTGATCTCCTATAATTCTCTTCCGGAGGTGCCAATGTATACCAATGGTATGCTTTGTATCTATGTATTTTATTTTCTACATGGTGTGTATTGTTGTCTTCATTCGTTGTTATGTTTACTGTATTAATTATTTGTATTATTTCCTGTATTTTCTTGTGACTTCCTTCTTGATATCTATGTTTTTTGACTTCTTGCGATATTTGTGCACATTTGTTTTATAAAAACTGTGTGTCTGCGATTTATGTCTCTCTCTCTCTCTCTCTCTCTCTCTCTCCATATATATATATATATATATATATATATGCTTTATTTGTAGTAAATATGTTTTATGCTATTGGTTGTATGTATCTTCTCGTACTCCGTACATTGTGTATTTGTCGCAATGTGCTGAAATGTCGGCACTGGGATACATGATGGTGGAAAAAAGAAGAAATAAAAGAGTTTTTCGAAACGTGGCGATTTTTAGGGCCGAAGGCTGCCTTCTCCTAGCCTAGGAAACCTTGGCTCTTGCTTGCAAGAGCGGGGAGGTCAGGGTGCTTCTGATGATGGCAAAGGGAACCCTTGCGATTTGAGTGGGTACGCTTCGTTGGGGAAAAGGGCATATGTACACATGCTTGGATCCCCTTAGGTTAGGGGCGGATTTAGAAGGTAGCCTTCCTGTGAAGAGGCATTTCGGCTGTCCAGAAGAGGAATTCTGATTGTCCCTGTGTTCCAGGGGGGAACCCAATGGGTGGTTTCGATGAAAACCAACATAGGAAAGTCAGTTGCTGCCACGACACCCGGGAGGGATTGATATAATGCCTAACGGTGGTTCCAGTCCACCCTGTAATGTTTAAAAAGGACAAAAAAAGAAAAAAAAGCTACCTTAGTGTGATAAATTCATTTCCAATTAACGTTCATACATGTTAAAATAAATGCTTTTATGATTGTAAAGATTATAACGGAGATATCATTTAGTAAAAATAAATCTACTATGATCAGAAGATAGAAAAAATTATGTGGCATTTGATGAGAGTAAAATTCAAAATCCATTTTTCAGTCATTAATAACTATGAAGTTTTGAAATTATTTTATTAATACATTAATATTTATAGCAGTTCACTTCGCTAGAAATGAACCGCTGTCAAATATTTTAATGCATAACTTAGGTAATTTAATTATGAAAGAGGTTAGGACTTGAAAATTCGGAGATAAATTATGTACAAAAAATTCCCGATGATAATAAAATGTTAGTAAAAGGTAATCAGGGATTGTATTAGGATCTGACAGCCAGGAGATAGATAGACTGCATTCCGAAAATTTCATTCACATCTGCATGTAATTGTGCACTATTTTATACTCCTACCTCTCTGTAACTAGATGAGAAACTAGTTCGAAGAAAGGATTATTAGCATTCCAATCGCCACCTACAATAAAATGTGAACCAAGAGTTGAGAATAAATCAGAGAAAATGGCAACCGTTGTCAAGTATTGAGGAGGACAGTATACTGCAGACACACTAAGCGTCCAAGCCAATCCTGGATCTCTTCTGAGCCTACTAGAATGTTATTTGTTCTATACTCCGGCAGTTGACGATGTTTTTAACTATAACCGTGGTACCTTCGTATCCTCTAAAATTGGGATGATTACTACTGTAGATAGAATAACCACAAAACTGATAGAAATTCCGATCAGTGAAATGCGTTTCCGAAAACAAGAAAATGTCTAAGAAGAATCATTAACCAATAAAGGTTCTAGTTGATTTCCCCGACCTACTACTCAATTAATATTCCACCTTGCAACTCTTAAGGACTAAACCATGAAAAGAGTTTAGTTTTGTAATTACTTTTGTAAGAAGTCCTATTAGGTTTCCTGTTTTTTGCATGAGAAACTCTATATTAGATTATCTAGGTTGTCTCAGACATTCTGACCAACAGCTGCAGCGTAATACCTGGAAGAGTAGAAAAATTTCTTTATAACCATTCGTTTTTGTAGCTAAAGATATTAAGGTTCCATTATCCAAATTGAAGGAGTTAGCCTGCCTACCTTGATCTCCAACAGACTAGTTAGTCACCTAATCGAATCCTTTGCCTCTGTTTCCTTTCCATGATGTCTTTGTAAAACCTACATTCGCGGTTGTTTGTCGGATGTTTCCATCTGACAAACAACCACTGTTGCGATTCGCGACAAACAACCTCTGTTTGCGCCCTATGCCAGTAGCATAGGGCGCAGACAGGCATAGGGCGCAAACAGCTGAAGTATTCCTTTCTTAAGCGCAGTCAGAACTCCTGTATCTTTCTCCGCATTTGAAACATCGACAATTCCGCATACAGATGTTTTTCGTATGGTCATACTGTTAACAGTGCATACACTGCACTATACAGCCTTGGAGACTGTCTACGCGCCTCAATGACAACCCCACAATTGGCAATATATTTTAACCAATATATATACACCAACTTGTTGTTATCTCTCAGCTAAAGGTGTACAAAGTTGATAATAGCTCTTTTATAATTCGGGCCCCGCTTTGTCAATGCTATTTGAATGTATTACCACTCTCATTCGAAAGGCTCTTTCATCTTCCTGGTGAAAGTAAGACCGATCAGTTGGTGTTCTCTCACAAAGTCAAATTATCTTTTGGTCCATCCTTTAAAAAGTACGTGATTTTAAGGGCTGAATATTTTAATATTTTAGTCGTATTTATCGACTTCTGTTTCAACCATATCGTTTAAGATTGATGGGTGGCTTATTTGCATATTTCCAATCGGTTTCCACTTGGTTTCTTTCATCGGAGAGTCTTGAAAACGATTCCATTGGGGTAAATCACCATTGGTGCAAGGAACTGAGAGATGTGTTATGACCACGTTAACCCGGCACGATTTGCGATGGTACAGTTATTAGTAGTTTGTGTTGTATATTCGCTGTCATCGGATACATCAAATACAGTATCGTCCCTGATAAGTCTGCGTCGAGAATTTTTCTTGGATCTCTACTAGAAGCTGACAAGCACCCACGTTTTCTAGATGATGTTACTCCAGAATTACGGATTGCTGACCCATTCTCATCGATAGGCTCAGCAAAAGACTGATCCACAATTAGCAGAAGGCTAAGCCATTAGCAGAGGTGTTAGGTTAACCCAAAGATCGATTTAGCACTGAGAAAAATAAAATGTCTACCAAATAATAAAAATTAGATATATAAAATATTATTTTTATTATTCGTATAATCCAACAACTCATATTTTCTACAATAATACACTGAAACAAAAAAAAAACTCAACAGTAAAATGTTAACAGACTTGTTACTTAAAACATGTGATCGTGGAGAATTTAATAGAGATTGGAAATTTTATGAGTCGGACTCAGAACCGGGGACACCAACTGCCCCCAAACTAGCCCACTAAGTGAACTAAGAAGCCTTACTAAGCGACTAAGCAGGCTCCACCGATGCGTAACCTGCTCCCTACCGACTAAACCTCCCTCACCGCTCTTCTCCGCCTCGAGACCGGACCTGCAGTTAACCATACCGAAGTCTCGGTGGGACGTATCCGACGAACTTCGGAACTTCACTCGCTCTTCTGTATACTTACATTCCCCTGGTGGTCTACTACTGTCCCTGTGAACAAAATAAACAGAACACACATTCACTCATCCATACTACCATCCACGCACACCCTTTTGTGTGTTTGCCAAGGAGAACGGGAGTCGGCGTGCATCATCATCGCCACCCATCCTCATAGCAAGGACACGTGGCGACTCATCAGAAGGCTGTTCCTTCCCCCAGCTCCACCATGTTTGTGTCTGCGCGAGTAACCCACAACCCCGTCATAGAGATAGTTTCCTACTATCTGACTTGCGGAAAATGAATTCATGACGCGTGTGGTTAACTTTCCGGGTAGAAAATGTTTTGGATTCATATTCTTTTAAGAGAGATTAGAAAGTTCTGCTATACCCGATGTTAATTCACATTTAGTGGAATTAACAACTATTTCATACTAAACTAGTTGCCCCTTGCTACTTCGCAGCGTTATTATTACAAAAACAAATATTTATTAAAAATCAGCTAATAATCAATCCTATTTATAACAAGCCCCAACCTCCTTTGTTCTTTCTTTCCTTTCCTACCACAGATAAACTGCGTGCTCAAAACTTATTTCAGGTCCGTCCAGACTTATACTGGATTGATCGGGCTATTTTTATTCTGTTCGGAAAGGTCATCAGATATATTTTCAAACATCGAAGGACCTTAAAGTGATTCTCTCGGGAATAATTACTCGGAAATATCCTCAATTAAGGAACAAATGGGGATTTTTCAGAGGAAATTCAAATTTGGAGTTAGGTTTTTAGTCCAATATTTTTAATATAGAAGATAGATTTATTGAAGAATTTATTTTCATTTTCTTAATTTTTTATGTTTTTATCCCCTTCTTAATTGGCAGTATTACTTTATTAAACCCCATTTTTAAAACAGCTTTAATTTTTTTTTTTAATTTTATTTTAGCTAATGTTATCAGATTTTTACTATTTTATTCAATGCTATTTTTGGAGAATATTTGACACTTCACGCAACAGTTATTTCAACTCACCCGAGAAGATATATTTTTTGTCACTATTGTTCTCTTTTTGTTTTTAATTGTTTTCCTTTGTTTGTATGACAGATAATTAATTGTACATACTTAGTGATGATTAATTATGTAGACTTGAAATATTACATAACTATACAACTATAAATTATCGTTTGACTATTATGAAGACAGCTGTTTGTACCTTAGTGACGAACACGACAATCTTTATTGATTTATTGTTAGAATATTTTAATATTATGTAAACAATTAAATCAAACATTTTAAAAATCAGTTACTCTATTGCTGAGATTTTAAAAAAAGCCGCATCGTATGATTAAATTGTATATTTAGATGAAGGACTTTTTGGTATCCATACTAACTACACTCTGAAGCTATTTCAATTAACAAACTTGATCAGAATAATAAGTTATTAGATATGAATTTGATTTAATGTTGTAAACCACCCCTGATTTGAATGTATGATTTCCATGTATTCGACGACAAACAGTTTATTATTGAATTCAGTGTGATATGTATGTGTGTGTGTGTGTCTGTGGATTATTATTTTGTTAGATTTTTATTTTGATTTCGGATTCGGATTAAGCTTCGTTAGAGGATTACAAAAAAAAATACATGAATGGTTGCGATCGGCCATCGGGTTCACCTCTAACTGCCTAAGAAAATTAAAAATTTTGTATTAATAATTACGCAATAAAGTTATATGCTATCAAGTCTTTTCAGACGCACTAATATCAGGTTTATTAAAACGCATAAAAAATATAATTATTTTAAATCAAGTGTAACATTCCAAAATTAAGGAAAAATAACTTTTTAACAGTTGGAAAAAATTAAATATGTCCTATAACTCACAAATCACGAGAAAAATAAATTATATTTATTCAGCGTATGTAGGACACAAACAGAGGTTTACGAAAACTATTATTAAACTCATTTGTACTTTTAGCAGATGTTTTAAAAAAATAATTAAATTTAGAATTAGAAAAATGTATAACTTCTTAATTGGAACAGATACTAAAAGGAACCAACGTCATATAAGACTATATGTTATGATTTACAAAATTCGTTAGTACCGATTTGATCGGCCACCAAATAAAGTTCACGCGACCTAAGGAATATAATGAATATAATTATATAAAATATAATGATAATCCCTTAAAGATGTATTAAAGATAATAACTTAAAAACTAAACTTATATATAATTAACTATGATTATTAGCTTATAATTAAATTATTAGTTATAATCAAAGTACTGGTCAAATATCTTTTCTTTAAAAGGAAATACCTACGGTACGGTATAATTAAAATTAAATTACAACCAACTTCGCCGCTCCGTGCTCAATCCTTACATTTATTATAGAAACTATAAACAAATATTAACCCCTCTCCATATTTTACACATGAATTCATAATTCGGAGAACAGTAATATTAGTAAGAATGTTCGTTCGGGAAAGTCCTACTAGACTTTTCCTTTATAACTAGTTTTTTTTTTATAATGTAGAAGTTATTCTTGCAGTTTTTAAATATGGTACCAATAATTTCTATGCTTCGAAATAAAAAAGCGTCGAATACTTCAGTTACTAGTATATATTTTTCCCGTTTTTAGCTGTAGAATAACCGTTGTTGTATTTTCTCAACAGCAGCAAAATAACATGTACATGTTACCGTATTAAAGATAGCGGCACGTAACATAAATCATAGCTGTTTCAAAGTAACTTTTTATAAAAAAAAAAACAAAAATTGTATAAATGTATATATAATATAGTAAACGAGAATCAGGTTAGGTTTTAATTATTTCTTTTAATTGTTTAAAACTAGTGAATTTGAATTAGAGAATTTTTTGATGGGCTCAATTTTTGCAAATTTTTCCTTTGGTTCTTCACACTTCAGTATATTTAAAAAATTATTTTAAGATATTTGCTGTTGTTCATTACTAGATATTCATCTGTTCTTTTCAAACATTAACTTAAAGGCTGATAATTTTGTAGATCATTATTAAAATCTAATAAATCAAACCTTTTATTTATTACTACTTCTTAACCAATTTTTGGAATATTTTCTTTGAAAGCCTTGCAGCTTTTTACCTTTAGTCTAGATAGTTTATTTTGAAACGTTTTTTTGTTTGATTTTAATTTTCCCGGACAGTTTTAGGATTTTTTTAACATTATCTTTGTATTATGAGGAAGAAATTTTACTTCAGTTTTGAATGGATAATGATCCGTTTCTATACTATATTTTTACTAATCTTTACGTTTAAGATTTCTTCACCTTCCTCTTGAAATTGCTATATGGTCTATTTGAACTACATCTAAGGTTTGATTGGGGGACTTCCGGGTATTTTTTTTTAATAAAAATGTCGTATTTATATAAATTTAAAAAAATTAAGAATCTCTAATATAGGAAAAGAATTTAAAAATAAATAAGATATAAATTTATAAAAAATCAGATTAATAACATAATCTTACAACTTGTTTGAGATTTTTTCACATTACTACCGTATAACATTTTGAAGTGTATCTCTTCCATTTTCTCGTAACACTTGAGTTATCTTGGCTTTCAGTTCTTCAATTGAATGTGGATTATTTTTGAATATACAACCTTTTAGACATCCCCAGAGAAAGAAATTTGATGGAAAAACATCAGGCGACCTAGCTCGTAAGCCAATCGATTTTTATTGCCAAATAAATTTCTCAAAAATTCCATTGTTCTTGCTGTGTAACAGGTGGCAAGACCTGTCACACGGAAAGGTTTATTATAATCCCATCATACGTGTGATAGGGTTATATACTATTCAAAATACGTAAACACCATGTCTATCGACAACAGACATGGTTCACGTAATGGGGCAGATTGTTACGTGACCTCATATTGAGAAAACACAGATCTCACTTATTTAATTTTAATTTTGCAATAAATTTTGTTACGATTTTTCGGCAGAGGTGTTTGCTTTAAGACTGTTTTGAAAGAAGGCGAACAGTTATTCTTTGCCTAGAAATTGCACGCCATACACCAATTTTCTGTGGGTAAAGAGGTCCTGAATGGATGATACGCGGATTTTTGGAGCCACAGTAGCGATCGTTCCGACTATTAACGTGACTGTTCAAATGAAACCAAGCTCCATCTGTAAAAAGTACATTAACCAACACTTAAAACAAATTCACTTTATTTTTTTGTATTTCAGACAATTTGTTTTCCTTTTACAATATTAAGAACACCTACAAGAGCTTCATCAATTCTCGTAGCGGGAAAAATATTCCCGCCACGTTCGCATGAATATACCTGCTTTTGTATTCTCTGCTATTGCATGCACATTCTTCCGCTCAGTTGAAATACATCCATTAATATACACAAGAGATTCAACTGGCAGTACCATGTTTTATGTGAAAAAATTTCGTTTAACATGCTAATCAACTTGCCATCTTTAACACTTCTTTAATTAAAATTACGATTGCTGGATGATTACTTTTTCCAGTTATATTGGATATTTGGATATATTGGATTGACAAATATCAATCTTTTTTTCAGTTATAGAAAACTATTTTCAATACTGTAAAAAAATAACACTTGTAATCATTCAATCTAATCATATAATGATGGATATAATGCACAACAATAATTGTAAAATGTATTAATTTTCTATAATGAATTCATTTACAGTATATGTTTTAAGTAGAGACACTCCTAATAGCTTTATCGGTAATTACTGCAACGTAGGTTAGAATACCAAAATTGTTTAACTTCTTCATAAACTCTGTTTACTTTACTAATAGTGTATGAGTGGTTTTAACGTATCTGGTACGTATCATAATATTCTATGTACGCTCGTGTACTGTGTTCAGTTTGGTTGTGATATTAATTGATTTTATAGAGAACTAGTTTTAATAACGTAACTAATATTTAATGCACCAACAAAAGCCTGGTACTCCACCTTAAGGTTTTAACTAAGATTCTGTTATAGTACCAAAACTTCACTGAATATATTACTTTTAATGTAATCTGTTTATATTGTATCTAAAATATTAATCCTGTTATTACGTTCATAGTCGGCTAAGTATTATTCTTTAACCGATTTCTGTTAAAAAAATAATCGATCGGTTGCAATATTTATAAATTTCTTTACGTGTAATGCTTGCCTTAAGGATCTATTGTTAAAGTTACTTATAACTTTACCCTACATCATAATATATGATGTGGTGAAAAGAGGTAAATAAAATTATGTAACAATAATTATATTTAAAATCTGACAAAAGAAAAACATGAAATTAAAAGCTGCTTTACTTTTGAATTCATTAAAGAAAAAAGATCATCTTGTAGAACTAAGTAGCTAAGTACTTCACACATGCATAAGTTTCAGTAACTTCAGAGGAAAAATTAGATTTCATCCTGTCATCTCAGTTTAAGGAATGTAATTTTACAATTGTTACATAAGAATAAAAGTAAAAAAAAAAAAA
>JAAAKQ030476355.1:0-22923 GCA_010016005.3 Zanna intricata | reverse complement strand
TTTTACTTAAGAATGAAGTTTTATTTGGCAATTGACATTTATAAAGTTTAGTTTTGTAATTAAAGTAATTATTTATACTGTTTAGAGTTAATTGTATTTATAAATAATGAAGATATTTATAATAGAAGCAAATCGATGTTCCTGGTATTTTCTAGAAAAAACAGTTACAGTATATAAACGGGTTGAGAGACCCGTGTATTGGTTCATTTTGTGGTTCATTCGTGTGACGTAGTTGTTAGTGGTAACATTGCGCGAAGTACAAATTGTTAATGTAGATTTTGTTAAGCGTTGTAAATGTTTGTTTGTTGTGTTAAATAAATTATTGTGAAGTTGATATCGTGCTGGTTATTTGCGAATCATCTTCTCACTATAATTGGCGACCGTGAAAATATTGTTAAAATAGTCGTGGGGAAGTCGATATCGTGCTAAATACGAATCATTTCGCCCACGTCATGCAATGTTTCTTATCTGTTGAAAAGCAAAAAGCAGTTCACAAAGAGTTGAGTATAGTAACTGGTAAATGTAGAGAAGCCAGACTAAGAAATAATTCCTAAAAAAGGATACTAGTCTTTTGAGTACCTGTTGAAAATAATCATTAATTGACAGGTGATACGTACAACTATTTTTAAAACTTTTAATACAACACAGCAAAAAGCAATACAAAATTTTTCATAGCAAATTTTTCTAAGAAAATTGATAATGTATTTCTTGAAGAATTTTAATTATTTTTTCTGGTTTTTTTAATTTTTGTCAGAATAGTATTTATGATTACAAGGTAGATTACTGAAAACAAGTAGGAATTCAAAGAAAAAATTCTTCCCCCTTAGAAGGGCAGGATAAAAGAATATTTAAAATTGCCATAATTTTTTTTTTTTAATGGAAATGCAGCAGAAAAAGTACAATATTTAAAAGGTAGGAGAACAATTATTTTATTATTTATTATAGAAATACAGTGCAACTTCATAATTCATTTCCTCTGGGACCAAGTTTATGAAAAGCAATAAGAAATAACATTTTTTTGTAAAAGGAAACATAAGTATCTTTAAAAATTTAGCATAAAATAAATACAAATTTAGGCAGATTTTACAAGTTTAATAAACTGTATAATTTATTACAATTTTACTTATTCAAAATGTATGAAATAAATGCATTCACTACTTCATTGAATAGCTGGAAAATATAATAACACTTTAAAATTTTCAAATTTTAAATCACTCTAAAATTATTTGAAAATAGTTCTTCCAAAAGACCTGTCAGAGCTGATTATGCAAATCTCTTTTTTCCACCGAGTTTCTGCTGGCAATGTTACCAGTATACATCATTGCAATAAAGCATCAGGTATATTGCAAGTGTACAGGCTACACCCCTTTTTATAAACCCATCAAGCAAAATAAACATACCTAAAATATACATTAACCAATAATCACATAAAATTTAAAATATTTTTTTAGGAAATAGAGTTACTGTGTTGATATAATAAGTATACAAATTAAAGAACAAATACAGTTAGCTAACAGACACAACAACAAACTATAAGTCAGTACAATTCAAATTGAACTGCAATGATAATTTGGGTGTACATTTAGTCTCAATACAAAAAATGAATATAACAGTTACAACACAAAATAACAGATCAATGCTTGAAAATCCTCCCATAATCAAGGTTACACCTACAAAGAAATTAACAATTTGTAATTTTTTCATATAGTTCAGAGAAACAAAGATTTCAACATATTTAAACAATATATATATTATTTAGTTGCATTCTAAGGGATTTCTTAACTCTATTAAAATTAATATTATTAACATAAGTGGCACTAGTAAATTTTGATTTAATTTAATTTAATTATGTTATTTTCTACCCTCAACAACAATGCTAATAGAGGAGTATTACAACAACCACAAAATTTATGTGATTAACTTTTCAAAAACTGATGTAACTTAAACCTGGGTTTTTTATGTTTAATAATAATTTTTTTAATTAATCCGAACAGATGGTATTTAATAAAAAACACAGAAAAGGTACTGGCAAGCCTACCTTTAGACCATTCGTTTTTAAAGTGGACAATAACACCCCTTTGTGAACGCTGGAGGCCTTTAGGGGGGAAGGTAAGAGACCCACAGAAAATTGGATGCGTTCTGGCAGTCTAGGAAGGCGATGACTGATTAAAAGAAATACAAAAATTATGTTTTCCTGATATTTCAAACTAAAATGTATAGTGAGATGTAAGTTTCAACTCGGGAATAGGACTTGCCACGTTTAAAAACAACAATTGAAACTTGGGCGCTAGAAAATGTTTGATTCTCATTTTTGGTGGCGAAAAAGTTTGAGAATCAATGCTTTAGAGTAAGATAAACCAGGAAAATCGACTTGTGCGAGTTTAAAACTCATGATACCGCAATTGATAATTGTTACAAACACCTAAAACTTGATACATACAAAATTTAGTTGTTGCATACAACTGAAGATGACGAAAAACGACGCCATTACAATTTTGCCGTGGATATTATTGTTAAAGTGACCTAGATAATGTATTTTTAGAAAAAGTAACCTTCTTAGACGAAGCTACCTTGCATGTTTCTGATCACATTAACTATTATAATCGTCGGATTTGTGGTACAGAAAACCCAAATTTAATTCTGCTAACTAACGCGATAGCCTGAAAAATAACGTTTGGTGGGCGTTGACTACTTACGTAATGATCGGACCATTCTTCTTCAGCGAGCCAACAGATAGATATTGCTTCAGAGGATGAGATGTGATTTGTAGCGTGTGTGAAAATACCATGCCTGACAGGGATTTGAAACCGGGACCTCCGGATAAAAGGCCGAGACGCTACTTATGCTAGGCCTGAGACAACAGTTACTAGCGCTAGTTATCTAATTATGTTTCAGGGATGTGTACTACCACAAATTGAACTTAGGCAACCAACGTTTTCTCTCAACATTACGGCGCACCACCATACTGGGACTTATATGTTAAGGATAATTTCCTCGACGTTGGATCGGCCGTGATGGACCAAGTCCATGGTCACTCTTGATTCCCTTACTTTACGCCATTCGATTTCTTTTTTTGAGGGTTTGTCAGTCATGGTATATGCAACGAAGGTTATGAACAATAATGAACTAAAAAGAAGAATTGAAGCTGTAATTAGTGGTGTAATATGTGGCATGAAGTTAAATATCGTCTGGACATTTTATATGCCACCTAAAGGTGCTCATATGGAACTTGTTTGAAGTTAATAAGTATTGACTATTGTCAATACATCTAAAATGCTGAATGATTTATGATTACCTATATAATTTGAAATGTTAACAGAATTTTTACTTTAAACAAATTTTTAAAAAAACTTATTTTACTTAAAAAGTTCACATTTTTCTGAATTTTTATGTTTATGATATGTTTCATAATACTTCATCCCTGTAAATTAGGAAAAAAAAGACTTAGAGAAAAGGATCTAATACCAAGAGATTGCTCTGTTTCATTAAATTACGAGGTCTCTTCAGAAAATAGCTGAACTTTATTTTTTTAATATGTATTATTAATTTTAATAATTATTGGTCCTTGTCCCCTTCAAAGAACTCCAAAGTTCACATATTTTCGAAGAGATGTTTCCACTTCGCAAAGCTGTCCTGGATATCTTCATTTGTTAAGGTCAGTGATTAATTTGCTTTATTATCATTTATAGTCTCAAAACGGTGTTCTTTCATCACTAATTTTAAATTTCGGAAAAATACAAAAAATCGTAAGGAGCCAGGTCTGGCAAGTAGGAAAGCTGAGGAAAAACAGTCATCTGATTTTTAGCACAAAACTAACGAATTGACAAAGCTGAGTATGCGAACGCATTGTTATGGGGAAGGCACCATGAGTTGTCTCGCCACAACTCTGGTATCTTTTTGCGGTTTTTTTTCGACATAACAGTGTAAAATCCCTTGATATTACGCATAGTTAATTGTTTTACCTCGAGGCAAGAATTCAAAATGCACAATTCCATTAAAATCGAAAAAACAGAGCATCGCTTTGACATTGGATCGAGACTGACGTGCTTCCTTGGGGCGTGGAGATCCTTTGCCAGCCCATCTTGTTGGCTGAACATATGTCTCATTGTCGCGTAGCTTTAAATCCAGCTCTCGTTTCTCGTTTTGATCTTTTGCATGAATGTTTCATCGTCATTGGCTTGTTCAAGAAGTTGCCGACAAACTTCCAGTCAATGTTCTTTCTGCTGTTCGGTCATCAAACGAGGAACAAACTTTGCTACAGCTCGATGCATGTTCAATTTGTCAGTTAAAATGTCATAGCATGATCCATTTGATATGCTAACCTATTCTGCAAGTTCTCTGACAGTCATCGGCGATTTGCAAGTTCCAGATCGTTGATTTTCTGAACGTGGGTGTTATCAGCTGAAGTTGAAGGCTGAAGACCTTACTGGTTGACGGTTATCTTAAATTGAACATGCACCTTAAATCGTTAAAACCATTCGTAACATGCATACGATTCAGAGTATCATCTTCATAAGATTGTTTCTAAAGTTGAAACGTTTCTTTGAAAGTTTTTCCGAGGTTCACGCAAAATATTAGTTTTTATCGCTGCTCCCGAAAATCTCAGTTATAAAAATAGCTACTAACATTTAAAACATGATGCACTCAAATAATAATAACACGAAATCTAAACAAGTTATCAACAATCTAAGAAAATGTTACAGAGGAGATTATACGCGACAACGCTGCCAACCACACGTCACTAAATATATCCGTTGACGCGTAATTAGAAATGTTCGGTTTTATTCTAAACAGACTTCGTGTATTATTAACATGTTCTACTTACCGGTCTTATATATTCAGTCTTACTGGTTTCTACTTGAAGTTACTGTTACTTATATCTAAAGAAAAACCGCTTAACCAGCTATCTAATTAACTTAGCTGGTTAGCTTTATACTTTTTCAGTATTAATGTACTTTCTCATGCCATTCTTTCTTCAATATTGCATTATTGTTCGTCGCTTTCGGTCCATTAATTTGTACGAATCTTTTTGTAATTCGTTTTGTTTCATCCTTTTAATACTAATAAAAAGATTACCTTTAGAACGCTAAATTAATTATTGGATTATTTTATAGTTAGTTTGCCTGTCTTCATATAATAAAAGTAAATGCTTTTTAATTTTTTGTCAAAGAATTGATCTTTGTTTACGAAAAAAAAGGTCCTTTATATAAGTTCGTAATAACAGGATTACGGTAATATCAATTAAATTTTTTCTACTTTTTTTTTTATGAGAAATAAATTTTATAGCGTATGAAAAAATGTCAAATCCATTTTGACTAGTTTCGGTGTGAGGGTCTGTACATACGTACAGTACGTATCTCACGTGACTCAGAAACGATTAACATAAAATGTTGAAATTTTGGATTTAGTACTATTGTACCATCTAGTGGTGCACCCCGCCTCAGTTTTGTTTGCAATCAACTGAAACAAAGATGTCCAAAAAAGCCCAGAATCGAAAAAATGTGGCTTTTTTACTTTTTATTAACGGCAGTAATAAACCCTCACTGATAGCTTTACAACGATTAGTAGTACTTATTTTCATTGGTTCCAGAGTTATAGCCAAAAAAAATTTAATTAATGAAATATTTGGATCTTACAAGGGGGAAGACACCTCGGTTCGAAAACGATTTCTTCTTTTTTTTAACTTTTTTTTAAGTATATTTGATTTATTAATAATATTAACCTCTGATTGAAAAAAAACATTTGTAGATATTGCTTCTGAGGATGAGATGAAATATGACAATTTTTTAGCGTGTGAAAATGTCATGCCTGACTAGGATTCGAACCCGTGATCTACGGAAAAACATCTATTTATCATCAACGCAAGTAAATTTTCTCGCAGTTCGTATTAAAGAACTGGATCCGAGAGCTGACTCGTTCTGAAATTATTACTCCCTGCAAGGTCCACTCGGCTGGGGTTATGGAGAGGGAGTTATGTGAATGTATATCATTGGCTGCCTGAGCAGATAAGAAATTTGTAGTTAGCGGCCGCACTGTTTAAATTGACTTGGTTAATAGTGTAGAATTCTTTTAAGCACGTCTCAATACCTAGTATTACTGTTTCGTTCGTGTATTTGTTTGTTTAAGTTGAAATTTTTAAGTAAAATAAAGTTTTTATTTACGGACACTTTTTGCTATGGGGACCGACAAACTTAAAGAAATAAACAAAGAAAATATTTGTGATGTTTTGCAAACTTTGAAACGATACTGGCCATCATCAATACAGGTAAGAATTTTCATTTATTATTCTGTTTTTAAGTGCAGAAGGATATGATAATATAATTGAACAGAACGTTTGTTGTTTTTTGCTTAATTTTTCCCCTTAAAACTACAACGTAATTCAGAAAAATCGCGTATGGTTTAGGGTTATTTTTAACGTCCATTGATTTTTTAGGAAAACTCTAAATTTAATAATTTATTTAAATTTACACATCTCATTAATATTTTAAGTTATAGTTGAATAAAATTTATTTTAACAATTCTTCCAATTTAATGGTTATTTTATAGATATCACTTGTTTGTGGCTGTCCACAAAGTTAAGCCTTGTAGTTTTCAATCAAGTTTTTTCCTTCTTGAGTAGCGTTAATTCTAAAGGATAATTAGTCTCATTAATGGAACAGAATTTTACAGTGAAAATTATTCTAAGTTTATTAATTAATGATTAACTCTTAACTCAGAAAAAGTGTAATTTAAGTAATCTTTCTTTTATGATGTAAGTTTACTTTATGAATTCAACTGATTTTTCACTTTTTTTAAACTTCTTTTAATCTGTTTACTATAAATAATTTTTATGACTACCACAAACTTTCATTAAGTGTCATTGATCCCCTAATCTTACCTGAAATTTATCTTCAGAATCATACATTCTAGATATATCCATTCTATACATTCTAGATATATCCATTCTATACATTCTTAGATATATCCATTCCTAAGTATTATATAAGAAAGTATAAGGATAATTAAGCTAACAGTTAATTGCTAAGCAAAGGGAGAGCTGAAATTCACAATGGTGGCAATAGTTGAATTTTGGTGCATTTAATTGTATCACTGTTAAGGGAGTTGTTAACTTTTGAGTTAAATTTTTTATGGCTTAATAGTGTGATAAAAATAGGAGTAAACATAGCCCCTGAGTAAAGACTTAATTATAATAAAAACCGTTATAAAAATTAAAACCGCAACTGCCAAAAAATATAAAAAAATAAATTGAACCAAAAAAAAAAGAAGACAATAAATTGAACTAATAACAAGAAAACACGGAAATAAAAGACAAAATATCGTTAATGCAGTATTTAATTAAATTAAAAATGGGTTAATTTGTTTAAAAATATTTTTCATATTATAGAAATAGCAGGCATCTAAGGTTGTCTAACGATTAAATCCTTTAATGAAAATATTTAAATCCAGTCGGGGGACTCTGAATAGTAATTATTTATATTAAAGAACTCTGAATGATAATTATTCTATAATAAAGGTTCCCAAAAACATTTTGAAAGTTGATTGGTCCCCCATTATTTTATTTAATTAAATATTGTATAACAATGTTTAGTCCTTTATTTATATACCTTGTTTTCTTCTTTTTTAGTATGATTTTTTTTTTTTAGTTAAATTTATTTTTTGTAATCGACTTTTTTAATTTTTATAATTGTTTTTATTATTAATACTTTTTGGTGATCATCCAGAAAAATTTTCACTAGTCAAAAACTTAATGGGTAACGTATTTAAATATTGAGTTAAATGAGGAAACTGTAAAAATTTCAATTTATTTATTTAATACAGCAATTTTCTGGAATCCAAACAACTAATGGCTAAAATCACTAATATCTCATATGACTCAATGCTAAGTAAGCCTGGCCCTTGGCAAAGACGTGAGTGCTCAAATTTATGACATCTCTATCTAGAGTACTTTCTTGTAGTTTATGCAATGTCACAGCCCAGCACGATATTAGTGGCAACATATGCCACTCCATTTTGCCCTGTCCCCCTAAAGTATAAAATTTGACAGTAGTGGGCTCAATCCTAAATATGATGCCCATAGCATTACTTCTAACTGTTATCAAACTCTACAAAGACTGTTTGTGGGAGCTCTCCAGGCTCAAGCTGGTCTCAGCATAATGCAGCCACTCAATTTTTCTGAGCACATCAATTAATTTTTGTTCTGGTT
The DNA here is from genome assembly GCA_010016005.3 of Zanna intricata. Lineage (NCBI taxonomy): Eukaryota > Metazoa > Arthropoda > Insecta > Hemiptera > Fulgoridae > Zanna > Zanna intricata. Next base: position 14,720 of record JAAAKQ030476355.1, on the reverse strand, counting down.
CCATTGTGATTTTGTATTATACTAGCAATTACTCCCTCTGAATTTTTGAAAATTGGAAGATTGGTTGAAGAGATATTAGAAGAGCAACCCACTGCACCTCCCAAAACATTGCCCCAGGAGCAGTCTGTTTGTTACCAGTTGATGGTGATGATTGGTCTTAGCCTCGTACGAGGAGATCACACTACCTCACCACTTTATCCTTTTGCAAAGACCCCATGAGAAGCAATTTGGGTGAACCAATTCTGGCTGCAATTTGTGGACACTGCTAGTTTCAAAATGTTCATGCCTAAGAAACTGGCTATATATATATATATATATATATATTTATGTATATATATATATATATATATGTATGTATATATGTATATATATATATACATACATATATATACCAACTACATTTATATATATATGTAGTTGGTTCATATACTGTGTGAAGGGAAGTGATGGAAGATTGTTATCTCAGGAGGAAAAGAAACCATTAATCCCTAGCCAAGTAGCCATCCAGCTGGCAAAACCAATTGAAGGTTCACATAATATTACAACTGACAACTGGTTTAGCTTGCTCAATCAAGCTTGCTAATGTGCTTTAAAAAGAGATCTTACAAATATTGGTACCCTTAAAAAAAATAAAACAGAAATCCCACCTGAGTTTCCCACCTGAGTTAAACAAATCACGTAAAGAAATATCATTTTTGTATGGCTTCAGTGAAGATCTCACCCTAATTTAATTTGTACTGAAAAAGGCAAAAGCAGTTATTTTGATTTTTTTCTATGCACCTTGCCCCTGCTGATGATGTTTCGTCAGGGAAGCATGAAATCATTGCTTTTTATAACCTAACAAAGGAAGGTGTTGATGGAGTTCACCAAAAATGTGCTAAATACACAGCGAGCTGAAGAACCTGGCTTTGCCCAGGTCATATGGTGATATTTTTTACAATTATTGATGTTGGTTCAGGTGTAAATAGTTATATTCTTCACCTGAACTACAGGGATGTTGAAAAATTGACTTATTTAAATATAAGAAGACACTGGCAAATAGCTTGATTCATCCATATAGGACATGAAGAATGGAAACTACAAGAAATTTACCCCATAAACTGTTAAAATGATTGTTAAACTGTTTTTACAATCAAGAGGATACTAAAGGATTTAAGATCATTCAGTAGATGTAACAGAATTCTTTGAAAGTTGAAAAACATGTTCATTTTTTTCTCCAGAATTAAAAAAAGTAGGACCAGATATCCTTATCAGCAATGTAGAGCAGCCATTTGTCTAGAATGTGTGCGGAAAATCTGCAAAAAATGTGATTAAAAGGTTTTGAAAAGACCTATATCTAAAGAATTTGTTGTTTTTAAAACTTTCCTGATTTATTTTGTATTTTTAGATTGTTTATGTATAGTTTTGTAAAAAATAATAATTATATACTCTCAGATTTAATTACCTTTTAAACAAAACTAATAGCATTATTTAGAATTAAATTGTGTACAATAACCTTAGGTTTAATTAATATTAATTTTAACTAAGAGCATGTTAGAAATACTTTATTTAAGAATATTTTGTCATTAAATTTGATTTGTGTCACTTTGTTTGTTAACTATACCCAAATTACATGTGGGTCTCTCAGACATATGCTGTTAGTTAAGTAATTTTTAAACATGAAGTCTGTTAAGGGTTAAAAATGAAGTTGAAAGTTCTGTGAAGTATAGCTACTTTAATTTTTTATGTTTTACAGTAATTTAAAAGCTATTTAACTATATTGCATTTATCATTGGCTTTTTAGTAACATGATCTTTCAATTTTTTCTTTTTGCAGATATATTATTTCATCTGGATTCAAATGAAATGGTTAGATGTTAATTCAAACATGAAAAGTATTAAAGTATATCAGTATGGAAAACCAGCGGAGGAATTATTTGTTGCATCAGTACATTATTTGGTAAATTGACTTATTTTCTGGTGATTTATGTTACTTAATGTGTTTGAGAATACAAACATTTGACTTCAGAAAATTATAGTGGTTTAAAGATTTCATTCTGTAATACTAATACTTTCTTTCTGATGATAATTTTTTGTTATTATTCATTTAAGTTTTCTTTCACTTTGTTCTTTTTTCTTTAACATCCATTGATATTGTGGTAATTTTGATTTACTATATGCATCTTAGCTCTTTGGAGTCATATGTTGTTTCATATGTTATAAGATCTGTTTTTCTTAACATGTGTAGTGGTAATCCCTGTTGCAGCTTTGACTTTTATCTTAGTTCTTGATCTTATTCATTCATTATCCACTTCTTGATTTAAACATATGATTATGATAATCTTTCAGATTATTTTATTACATTTAATATATTTTATACCAGTTATATTGTAGGGCTTGATTTACTTTACCACTCATCACAAACCAGCCTGTTCATAAAATAGACAAGATTGTTTGAAACAACAATATTTGTGAAAGGAGGCTACAAACAAGCCACTTTTGCCACACTATCATTGTGTTAATTGGCTGAAATCCCAATATAGATCCAGCAGAAGCTCACAGTTGTGTTGATTTATTTCAGAGATATGAGGCTATATATCACAGTCAACAGGTTGATGAGTACATGTAACTAATCACTGTACATGTGATTAGTACAGTGATAAGTACCTTATAGTGTAAGGTACTTGTGGAATCTGAACAGTCAAGTATATTGGAATATCTGTATTTATGATGGGATAATTGTTTTAAGGCCTTATTAATAGCATACAACTCTAAGACAAAAACACTGATGATGCTGGGAAAGCCAAATGTAAATGTTCTATTGGCAACTACAAAAATACAATGGGACAGAGTTATTGAATCTAGAGCCATAAACATAACATAAACTCTAACATTAGAATTTATGCAATTTACTATATTAAAAATCTTTTCTTGTAAGATAACCAGATTTGTGTCGTTTTTTTTTGGTATCAGCTTAGATTAAAGCAGTAATTTAGACCGAAGGGCCCAAGGGGGCTAATAAGTTAAGTAACAGGAGATACTGGAGGTAATTATATATCTAAAGGCAAGAAAAGCCAATGAGCTCCAGCAGCTAGCAAAGCATTAGATCTTGGCTGTTCCTCATATCGATTAACTTGTTGGTTTGAGAATACCACTTCAGAGGTAGGATGATTTGGTTTCGGTTTAATGCTAGTTACATAGGAGAATATCATTTGGTTTCATCTACTCCAAAGAGATGGTTCACCACAGTCCATTATTAGACTTAGAAAAGGCATCTGTAGCAAGATGGATAAATGAATAACAGACTGCATTAAGCATCTTTAGAGCATAAGTATAAACCATGCATCTATAGTGTACCAGAACTTGACAGAAGCACAACATGATACTAGATGAGGTCACCAACGAGTGTTAGGTAGAACTCTTAGGATATCTAGTATTTTTAGGCATCCTAAAAATACTAGATATCTAGTATTTTACTTTCAGCTCCTTTAAATATGTTACACATTAGTTGTTGGTCTCATATTTAATGGTAAGTTAATATTTTGTCCTCGTTAGCATTATCCAAATAAGGTATTTCCATTAACTGTATTTTTTTCTTCACTGTCAGTATTTTCGAAGTTAAAATTAAAAATGTCTAAATCTAGAGTATTTTGCTTCTGCTCTTGATTTTGTTGATATAGCACACTGATTACCCCAAGTTGTATTCCATGAGCATAGCATAATTGCTGATTTGCATCAATCAACTTCCAACTTTTTTCATCACCGTTGCTCCATCAGTAGGAATGCAGACAATATCTTCTTTCAAAGATAATCCATTCCTTCAATTTGCATTTACTATTTCTACACATTTTGTAATTGGCATACTTCCTGGGCCATTTATGAGTCCTATATTTCAAATTTTCTTTTCTGAATGAATATTTATATTTAAATAATGTTTATTTTGAACACTTGTCCATTCATCAAGACTGAATTTTGTACCATTTAATTTTAATTCTATTAATTCTTTTGAGAACACTGTTACTGTAGTTTATAACAGTTTTTCTTATTAACAGATTTTAGTATATTATTAAATAATAAATTAATGACGTTCTCGATTCAATTCAAGTAAAAAACGCTCTGAACGGCAGGTTTTTAATGAGTATGCAGTCTGCTTGTACTTCTTCCAAAAACTTGAATAATCCTTGAACATGTTTTGCATCTTGCCAACATATTCTTCTCATCAGGTAAATAGTAAACCCAATCCGAAGTATTATTGGCTGATCTTTTATTTTTTTGGAGTCATTATTTTATTCTTTATCGGTAATAAAACTCAAAATATATACATTAGAAATATAAATACTTTGAACAATAAAGTATAATACAAAATGTGTACTTATTTGTGAAAAAGGAATTCACCAATTTAAAAAATATCTAAATGTTTAAACATTTAAAACACTACACAAAATTTCACTACGACAACATTAAATGTGAGTTTAGTTTCATACATGCTTCAAAATTGACTTTATGCAGACCAAGAAAGGATTAATGTTTGTACTGCCACTTCCATAAAAAAAATACGTTTTTAAATAACAGTAGATGCCCAGTAAGTTAAATTAAATTTTTTAATAAAAAAATATATTTATTATTTATAACTAATACCGAAAATACCGGTATTTTACCTTAGAAAATACCGGTTTCACTATATTGGAAAATAGTACAAAATACCGGTAATGCAATTATTAGTAGTAATACAATAATGCTATTGTATTATTCTTTTATTCCAACTTCTAATAAATGTTGCTGTTATGGTCATTAGCCGGTAATAAGTGCCAATATTATGAATGAAACTATACCCTCTTTTGAATGACTATAGTAATTCACAGAATTGTCTTTATTAAATACAAGTATTGCTTTAATCGTTATTTGATTATCTTCACTTCACACCTTCTGTTTTTTGATGAAACCTCTTGAGATAACATTTGTTGAGCAGTTATTATTTTATCAAGGATTCATATTATTAGTTGCTGTTAAAGCAGCATTTTAAAATTTTTGCATAAAAATAAAGGCTTATTACTAAACAATTAAATTATTATTTCTAAATCACAAACTACCAGAAAATATATTTTGTATAGTCAGAAGCTCTATTACTTTCAGATCAGCAATGATTCGCATGAGTGTTCATGATGTTTAATACTTTATAAATTTTTTATATACTTTCATATGTTTCTTTCATTCCTACAGCATGAAAGAAAACTTAGAAAAAAGAAGAAGACTTAATCCAGTTGTCCAACAATACTGTCTTTAACTTTCTTTTTGATGAGTTTATAAATAGATTCCAATCAAGAATAACATATTCAGTGTCCAGTTCTGACATTAGCCCCATAATATCATGGCAGGAACAAATTAAACATCTCTTCTAAAGTATTTCAGTAAATTTTAGTTTCAATTTCTATATACTGAAATTTTATAATCCTTATTTAATAAATTCCATTTTTTAAGTGTGTGAACCTAGAATTTCTGATGTTGTTTCAACAAATACAAGTTAAGAATTAGGTCGATTAGTTGTGCTTGTGTGATGATATATGGTTCAGTATTTGATTCTTCTGGAATCTAATTAATATCTATTGAAATTGAAGATTTATCAATTGAGCCTTTTGGGGAATCAGAAATTTGTTTCCAAGAAGTGGGAGCAATTGGAATTGGTAAATCAAATCATGAAGTTTTGGTCTCATAGCTGGACATCATACTAGGCTCTCACCAAATCATAGATACACCAAATACTCTTTTTTTTCCTTTTAAATCTGGATTAGTTTAATGTAGCACTTGATCCATTAGCCCACCAAGCTAGTCTAGTGGTTAACGCATGAAATCAGCTGATTTCGAAGTTGAAAGTTCTAACGTTCAAATCCTAATAAAGGCAGTTTGGTGGATTTTAATACTAGATCGTCGATACCAGTGTTCTTTGGTGGTTCAGTTCCAATTATCCACACTTCTCAGGAGTGGTCGACCTGAGATTGTAAAAGACCACACTTTATTCACATTCATACACATCATCCTCTCATTCATCCTCTGAAGTAATACCTTACAGTGATTCTGGAGGCTAAACAGAAAAAGAGAGAGCACTTGATGCATACTACATATGAAGCCAAGAATTTATGTTCTCCCAAAGGACAGTCAAATAATGTTTATAAGCAGTTTTCAGCAGATTTGATACTGATTTTCATTGACTTTTCATGGTGAATTCTCTGCAGACATAACAAAAAATATTTGGAGACGTTTTACAAGCCTGATTTTTATTTATTCTAAAATTCAGAATGTTTTAATGAAAGAAAGTAAACTGAAATATTATAGAAATACTTACTTAATTACAAAAATAATTAAGTTTTAATTTATTAATATTTAGTAATGTAAAATACGTCATAAAATTGTTTCACCATGGAATGTAATAAAACACAGTGTGAAACACACCCACACACCCACCCACTGATGCACAAGCACGGCCTCAATCACGAACGCAACGCACGCACACAACTTAACAAATCTTGATGTTCAATAAAATAATACCAAAAGTTGTTATGTCATAAAAATCTTTCAGCAAATTTATGGCGTCCCTTATGAAATAATCTTTACAATGTGTGTGATTAAACCACTACCACAACTATCATACCAAGAGCTGAACTCATACAATAGAAAATTTCATCACAATGAATTACTCATTACACATTACTTGACCCATTGATATTTCTATACACATCTGGCTTGATATAAAATGACATCATTTTACTGTTGTGTATCAAATATAGCTATACAGCATGTATCACAATGTTATTCAGATGTGAGTAGGCAAACCTACAGTTGTAGTCGTGCTAAGTTATTTATATTGTTTATTCCACGAATGATGGTAAAAATAAATTTAAGGGGTTGAAACTTAAGAATGTAATGTGATGGGTTGTTTTAGAATACATATTCAAATTCAGCAAATACAATATTATATAGAGCACCTACTCCCTTTAAAGTTCCAAATTTTATGTTGATCAGTTTTATTGATTATTAAATTGAGTTTTAAATAGTATTATAAACAAATGCACATCTGACTTCTAATACAATTAAAAAACTTAATGGCAGATGACTGGAGTTAACAGATGCATCTAAGTCCTCTTGGACGCAGAAAAATTACATTTAAATTTGCATTTTAAAAACATACTTTTTCAAAAATGTCCTACTTTTAAGGAAAATATTAAATTTGCTGAATCTTATTGAGATCTTTGCTCTTCAGCCCCTTTACCTTTTATAGCTATTAAAAAAATAAATTTGAAATATTGTGATATTCAAGCTATTCTTTTACAAAACTTATTCAACTTTAAAGGACAAGCAAAAACTAATTTTTTACTACTTCTGAACTCATAGGAAATTTATTTTACATAAATTTATTTTACATAAATTTCCTATGAAAAAATTGACATAAAACTTCTAACAACTCTTGTACAAAAGAATCTTTGTTCATAATAAAAATGAAACTTTTGTCCTGTTCTTAATAAATAAAAATCATAATAGTATTTCATAGTTGTTAATTCTCAAAAACGTTTTTTGTATGAATAGTGTTTACCCAAGTGAAGATGGATATTTCTTTGGTATGCCTTATGAGCAATTAGTAACATAAAGAGATATCTTTTAAATTTGAACTATTTATACACATTATACACTTTGCACTATCTATACACTTTATTGTGATTTTTGTAATCTTCTTGAAAATTAGAGAACACTAGTTTATTTTTTTTTTATTATTTGAAAACTATAGTTTTACTTTCCTGGCATCATAATTGTAAAGTATGTTGCAAAAAGGACAGTATGGTATTTATGTATAAATAAAATAAATTAAGATTCACGTTACCAACAATTCATCTATGCTTTTCAAGTACTTTTGGTTATTCGACCATCATCAGGAAAAATTTTACTTCAGTTTAACAGTATTAAAAACAAAATTAACATAATTAGATTAATAAGTTAATTTTTTTTTTTTAACCTTCAAAACCACCGTTAAGTTATATCTACAGAGGATGAGATGAATGAATTGTAGCATGTGGGAAAAATGCCATGCCTGACCAGGATTCGAACCCAGAACCTCCGGATGAAAGGTCGAGATGCTACCATTTGCACCACAGAGGCCGGCAAAAGAATCGTACTTGCTTTGGCAGTACATATACTAAAATTGGAACCAATAAGTTAAAAACACACTCTCTCCGATGAATTGTTGGTAAGGTTGAATGTTGATTTAGTTTATTTATATGTAAATAATCTTATATACAACAGTGTTATTATTGAAAAATTTTAATATTATAACAATTTTTCAAAATTTCTAAAAACTTATTTTATACTTTTTAGTCATACTTTAATCAAATTATTATCATAGATTGCATGAATTTAATTAGCAGGTTAATTTGGATTTCAAAAGATAATATCACGTATTGAAATTTCTAATATATTTATAAAATATCAATGCAAAAGTAATGGTTGAATATTGTATTGTCATCCAACCTTAGTATCTGTGCAAAATTTTATCAATATGCAGCGTCAGGAAGTATGTTAAATTATTACACCCAATTCTTAATTTACCTCTGTACCAGGGGGGGATGTTGCAAAAGTAATGGTGGAATATTGTAATGTTATTTGACCTTAGTAACTGTGCAAAATTTAACCAATAGGCAATATCAGGAAATATGTTAAATTATTACACCTGCAACCTTAATCCCTCTCCCCCATGATACGGAGGGATTTTTGTAAAAGTAATGGGGGAATATTTTATACAACATGAAAAAAAAGAAAGTAAACAAAAAAAATTGATTTATGTTAATTCACTTCATTTGCTGTTTAATTTGTTATTTATTACTAAATCATTAGATTGTTCAGATAGCCAGTGATAATATTTTTTTGTCTTAATTAAATTGAACTTAGACATCTAAATTATTTAAAGCATTGAAATTTTCTCTACATTGAGCTTCCATTGTTATTTTTTTTTTAATATATATATAAATGATGTAATTTTTAGCTGGATAGTCATTATATATAAATATCAGAATTTAAAAAAATTAAATAATTTTTAATTACAATTTTCACAAATTCATTTCATCCATTGAATAAATTAAATCACATCATTTCAACCGTTATATATTAATTAGTATCTTTGCATTTATTGGTTTTGAGATGATCTATACTATTTTCATCTGTCAAAAAAGATAATGATTACTTAAAGATTACACCTTCTTGTTTAAATGCAGTCTTTAAATCTAGACTAAGTAGGAATATAGCCTGATCTCTTTTTAGTATTACATATTTCAAATTGAATTTAACTGCAATACCTGAACATCCAGGTATAATTAAGGAGCAGTTATAAGTGTAGAAGATAAGTAAGAAAATCAGACCCTAAATCAAAAAAGAGAGAGAGAGAGATGTATTTTGTATCTTTTTACTTTTGTATTTAAGAAGCTCTACAGGAATTGAACCTTAGACTTGAGAATGGAATAATTATCCAAGGAGAAAGAAAAAATATAGAGATCTGCTCTTGAAGTTCTTTAGCTGTTAGCAGACGTATACTGGAAGGTATCCTGAATGGCATGGATTCACTGCTAGAAAAGAAATTCAACTTGAAAACAAATAAGATTAAAACAAAAGTAAAACGTGGCAGAAAAATGATAATGGAACTTATGTGAATTTAAAATATTAGCACAAAACACAAATAAGTGAAGAGTGACATCAAATAATAATTTTAAAAAATGATATAGAATGTTTAAAAAAAATTGCAAAAACATTTTCATAGGTATAATAAGTAGGCATGAACAAACATACTCAAACCTAGAGGTAAGATGAACAAAGTCCAACCTTATGAAAGTTATTAAAAACCAATTAATAAATAATTAATTCATATCATATACAGCTTAATATTGCATGTAATAAAATGTACTTGTAATGGTATGATTAAACCATTTGATATTTGATAACAAGTATTGACTCAGTGAAATTATAAATTTTGTTTAGTGTTTATTTCACTTTTAATAAGGATTATTTAAATAATAATGGCTAATAATTAGATTACATTAGAACCAGATTAATAATCAATTTTTAAACTTCAGTGAAAAAAATAAAATGTACTCATAAAGAATAAAATCTCAATGACTCAAAATCTCTTTCCATTCCCAGCAATTTTTAATCTTTTTATTTGTCTCTTAATACACACTTATGAGTTAAATTGTTATATATGAAGTGCTATTCAATTTAAAAATATGACAAAAATAAAAAAAGAATAATTCAAGGTATTAAACCATTTTATTATTTTTGTTTTGTGATTTTACCCTGTTGGATTATGCAAAGCTATTATTCAACTTCCTGTGTTTCCACGCAGCTCTCATTTTTTTCTTCATGGATTCTCTCTCTTTCTTCTGCCCACTTGATTCCAGTTCTTTTCAAAACTTCATTCTCTGACTGTACTTTCCATTTCCAATTTTTTGTCAGTACAGTTTTCTGTTTAATTTCTGATGGATTTATCTGAGCGCTCATAAAAACACTAGCAACATATTCAAAAGACTAATGTTATCAAAACAGATAATCTAATAAATAGATTTGTAAAAGTTTTTGAAACTCCAAAGAAACACAAGATAACAAGAATATAAAGGGCCATTTATAACTAATCCTCTAAAAACTTCAAAACTCAATAAAAACAACTAAAACCCACAAACTATTTCAAACAAAATGTCAAAAAATTGTTTTTGTTCCAATTTAAAAAGTAAAAAATAAAGATATTGTCTGTCACCTAATCATGCTGATCAACTGATAATTGATGGTCTCTTACCATTGTTGCAAAAATGAAGCTTACCTCAATGTTGTGGAATATTATATTTAGAGTGTTTCATTATTATACTGTTAGTTTCTTATTAGAATTTATTGTTATCGATTGGCTAATTGATTTTGACTACCTTTTTAGTATTTGTAAGCCGCTTTAGTTATTTATATCCCTTCAAAGTAAATATAAGAACAGATATTGAGTTGATGGATGATTGAAAGGGCCTACATTTTATTGAAGGAAATTTAAATGCAATAATATATGAGGTTTTGCTTCTCAACCATATCATTCCACACATTCAAATCGTTCTTTGCCCCCAATTTCCAAAACATTTGTTTCAAAAAGATGGACCCCCGCCTCATTTTGGTCTTCAGGTACATGAAATTTTAAATGGATTTTTTCCTGAAAAATTTATTGGTCGAAGGAGTCAATAGAATCGCCTATCCGATGAGAGTAATCCGACTTGTTAGCATCGGATTACTCTCTAGGGAGCTACTTTTTAAACAGCTATTTAAAAAGTATTGTGAATCATAATAAGTTCCAAAATATCGATGATTTACAAAATAGAATTTGAGAATCAGCACAAAATATCTCTAGGGAATCATTAAATAATCCAGTATAATCCTTTTACAACCGATTGGTACACTGTAAACAACAAAAGGAGGGTATTTTGAAAAATTATTAAAATTAAATATAAGTAAATAAGCAAACATTATGCTTAATAATTTTATTTAATAAATCTATTCAGTAATAATCATTTTATGAAATTTTACAAATTTATTTATTTATTTGCGACATTTCCTTAAACTATCAATATAATTTTATTCTAAATCCAAACTCTATCCCACCCTATCTTGGGTACAGACATCGTACCAATGTTTTATTTATATCATACATTTTTCTTGTCTTAAAGAGAATTTAAAATGATTACCTTACAAAGGGCGTTACCATTTAAAAAATTTGATTTTTAACCTTTGGGCCACCCTCAAGAAGAGGTTGAAATTTTATTTCCCATCAAAATATACCTTATCCTTATCCTGAAAGTTACAGTATTTTATCTGGACGGTTTTATTTTTATTAATTAATGTGTTTTATTTTTTATATTTACATAAATCATTAATTTTATTAATGATATTAGTTAATATTTAGCAGTAAAAAAAAAAGGATTCTTTATTTATCGGGAGAGAGTTGTTTACGCGCATCACGTGGCCGCTCTGCGCTAATAGCAGCAACTGGGTTGGCAACGTACAAAACCTCACACAAACACACACACAGACAAAACAAATAAGACAGCATCCCCAAGCTAGTTCCATGTTATTAATACAAACAAACAAATCCACGCATCATCCTTTTTTATGAAAAAGAATGGCTAGCGTTAAACATCAAATTTCTATTGAAAATAATTAAATTCTATATCTACTCATTCCTTAAGCCAATTTGAAATATAAAAACAGCAAAATGTTCAGAAAAATATTTTCTGTATATAATATTTCTTTTCTTAAGATATTTCTGTAAAGTACTTAATATTCTTACAAACATGAGAATACAAACGCGTTGAGAGTCCAGGGGGCAGAGCCCCTGGCTAGAGCTCGCTCGCCCTGACGAGCTAATCTTTTCCATAATAAGGGATGGTGCTTGGGTTTGTTTGTTGTATGTGCTCACATTTCTGTTTAAGCTGCTATTGGCGCAGAGCGGATTATTGGTGGTACGCCGGGCGGCTGCGCGCAACGCACAAACGATTCATTTGTTTGTGTGTTTATCTAATATTATTTTACATTTTGGAGATAAAAAAGGAAAGCATTGGGGTTAGAGCTCTGTTAAAAAATCACAACTCAAAAAACAGCTAAAAATGTTCAGAATTTTTAAGCTTTTCGTTGTAAAAGTTTTTGTTGTTAATATGCTAAGTTCATGAACTTCATTTAGTTAAAATTACCAATAAACATTTAATAAAATCATGTGTAATGAAACATAAACCATGAACCCGCCTTTTTGCTAGTTATTATAAAATCTACTATTATAAAATACATGGCCTGTGTATTATTTATTTTTGTACTTTATATTATAATGTGTAAACTGTAATATGCAAGAACAGCCTAAATTTAGGGTGCACATAAATTTAAAGTTACTTTTATATTGACTTTTTTTTTTTTATTAATCTGAGCTTATAATAACTAATTTTTTACTGAAATTTATTTGGTATAATTTTATAAATTGATCAAATATTTAATTAATTTTTATTTACTTTTGTTTTACTTTATGATGCCATTTTAATTAAGTTTAATAAAATTTTAACTATTTACTAAGGAAATAAGTTTATTTTTCATTGTATTTTTTTGGGCTGTACTGTGCAAATAACTTGAAATTCAAATTAAGTTATTATGGGAACTTGCTTATAAGGTTATGTCTTAGCGGAACCGTATATTACAACGCCCTGCAACTAATCTGATTAGATATTCACTGCTGAATTCAGTAATTGTTAACAGTAATTTACAAACAAAAATACTAACTTCTATTCCATTACAAACAACTATTCTACACAAGCCAAATATTTTCATTATCAAAACAAAGATATTTATTGTATTGATAGTCCAGAGAATAAATTTAAATTTGAATTTTAAAATAAAAAAAATTATTTTTTCAATATATACTGAGAATGACAAATTATGTTTTTAATGACAAACATGTTATTTTTAATCGCCTAACATGATATTTTTAATATTTTTTTTAACAGTAATTTTTTTTATTTTTTTATTTTATATGGTTGATTTATTTTTTCATAATGCAGATTTCTGATAACTAAATTTTGGTATTATGAGGCTTTTATGAGAATTTTGTCACCCTCCTAAAAAAAATCGATCTAGCCATTTACAAACTGTAAGGTAAAGAAACCAATTCATATTCATATGTACATACATGTAAAACTAATAACCCTACAGGAAATAATACGTCTATTGGCCCAGAAAAGCATAGAAATTTTACAGTAATTTATAAATCAGTTGGATTCTTATTATACACATTTAAATAGTTATGTTCAGTGGCTAAAAGATTTTTTTAACAGTTTCTTTTGATTTCCAAAATTAAACAGATTAAATGTAAAGATTTATTTTGTGGATTTTCGTATGCTATGAACAAGCAATAATTTAGTGACTTACATATTAATAAAAATTAAATTTCATTTTAAATTAATGTTTTTAACTTTTAATTTACAGTTTAAAGATACAATGATAAATCGTGTTGCGGTACATTCACAAATTAAAGATGATGAGAAAGTAAAACAATTACTCTTGGAGGCTGATGGAATTGACTGGTCATTGTGTCCTACATTTTGTGCTGTAATTGAAAAAGATGTTCCTATTATTCAGGAATTATGCAAGATAAAAAACAAACGGTGTTTTAGTGATGGGTTATTTAATCAAATGTGGCTCCCTCTTGAGAAGCAGCAGGCTTTATCAATAATGTAAGAGATTCTTTCTGATGTTAGTAATTAAGTTTAGTCAGTAGTTTTAAAAATTTATTAGTCATGAGTTACATAATCTCATAAAATTCCTTAAATTTGTAAACTTTATCATTTATTAACTTTCATTATTCATAAATGCTTTTTTTGTTATGCACCTATATTTCAGGCAAGCCTGAAATATAGCTGCAAGACTTCATATATATACACACACACACACACACGAGGGTCGTCCACAAAGTAACCGCCATTGTTTACGCGTAGCGGGAGAAGTAGGGAATAGCGGGAGAAGTTGGGGTAGCGCCGCCTTTCTGACATCAGTGTGTGCAGCGGCTCAGTACGCTTCTAACTGTGCAAGGCGGAGTATCGTTCGAACGTGCGTTCTCAAGTTATAACCGAAAAACATGAGTGCGGCAATAGAAAATCCCACCAAATGTGAAGTGCGTAGTGTAATAAGATTTCTTTGGGCAAAAAA
>JAAAKQ030476344.1:0-22925 GCA_010016005.3 Zanna intricata | reverse complement strand
GGAAACTTTTTTCTTATTTTTAGATATAGAATCCGTTTCCGAGAGATTGCCGTGCAGTTTTGATACACTCTGTATATTAGAAAGATTAAAATTACAGTTGAAAACATTTTGATCTAAGTAAAATGCTTAAATTAAGATTTGAGTTATCCAAGTTTATCATTCTGTACATACATATTTTTTAATATATTTTTTTATAGTGTAGTTATTTTAGTATAATTAAGATTTTTATTGGTAAATAAAATGTTAGATTTTTTTATAGTTAAAGACTACATATTCAAGATGAATCCCTCTCATATCACACACACACACACACACACACACACACACACACACACACACACACACACACACACACACACACACATAATACACACACACATACATACATATATATATATATATATATATAGTATTGATTTAAAATTCCTTGAAAACTTCACATGCCACAAAATCATGAATAAAAATTACCTCTAACAATTTCATGGAAATACTTAAACCTTTACAACATATTAAATATTTTTTTAAGAAGTAAAGCTATACATTTGTTTTCTCTGTGAATGTTTTATTTTCTAATCATTATAAGTATTTATTAGGTTAAAATAAGCTAAAATAAAAATTAAAAGATTAAATACGTTTTAAGTATGCGTAAGTCTACTTCCTGATAATCGTCTTGGTGCTGTCCAGTTCCTTCATCAGTGGTGTTGTAGATATGGCTATCACAGAGCACCACCCACAACACAACTGTTGAACAAGTTACAACAAAACAGTCTCTAAAATATCCTTTCAACATATTTGCAATGAGACATAATTTTTTTTTAAATCAAATTTTAACCACAATTATCATGTGGTTAACAGAACAATAGAATATATTTTTAAATAGTAATTTTAATTGACAGTAAAATTGTTATACCTGTTTCACATTATCTTGATTATTTAAAGTTAATGTATACATATATTAGTTGAAAGACTTATCTCTGAACATATAACCTGTCAATTAGGGAGCATTAAAATGGTCTTATAGTGACTTGGAGGTAAAAAGAAAAAAAAATTTATTTTAATTATGGCAATCAAGAACTGACTGCAATGAATGCATAAGAGGTCAATTCAAATAAAGGCCTACAAATTTTATGTATTTGAAATACGTTTTACAATTTGTCTACACACAATACTGATTAATTACACCTTATCAGCGAATTAAAAATTCTTCAAACTTGCAATTTCAGATAATTAATTGAAAAATCATGTGCACACAGATCTGATATAGATTTTTAATCAAAACTGGTGTAAAATTTATATACAAACGCAAGTCATTAGATGTTACATAAAGAAAGAGGCCCAATGTAAACTCTTATAATAATGAAATGTTTTCTTCTACTAATAATCCTTCATTCAACTAAAATTTCTTACCTACGTTTTCCTCCAGAAGATTTAATGTAAGTTAATAAAGAATAATAATGTTTAAGATTATATGTTTGTATTTTAATTTGTATATATTTTTCATTGGTGTTTCTTATCTTTTATTAACATGATACTAAATTTGCTGTTATGTTAAGTTGTTTTTCATTACAAAAGGATTTGTATGGTATGAATTATTCATCCATTAAATATAAGTAATGGTTGAATTTATAAAGATATTTGATACCTCAAATAAGTGATGTTTTAACAAAAGTGGTGATGACTCATCACCGTAAAGGTTTCATCATCTATTATGAGTATTTTAATGTATTTATCGATGATTGTTATTTAGATAATGTCATTATTCATCTTTATCAAACTTTCTTTTCTAAATTTCCTTCTCTTTTTGATCGTCATCTAGTGTTACAATCATTAACCCTATTATTAAATTCCAGTAATATTCATGCTGTTACTCATCTAATGAAAACTCCAACCAAAATCATTATTTTAATTTAAATGATGTATGAAAATTGTTTCAGTGTGTTAATAAGTGGTGATAATTATTGTTATTTTGAATCTTATTATTCCAAATTTATTTTTATTTATTCTTATTTTTCCAAATACTGCTTCTGTAACATTTCTGGTGTTCTGGAACCCAAAATGTGTATTTAAAGAGTTGTATTTCACCCTAGATTTTTAATCAGCACAGTAAGCTTTAGGATCATCCTTCTTAAGAATATATTTTTTTTATTATTGTGACTAGCATCAAATGAGGTTATGAATGAAACTGATGTAGAATGAGGAAGTGAATACAAACTTTTACATAAATGTTCAAAAAAAATTGAAACGTAATGGTTGAAAATATAATTGAACCTATTTTTATGATAAATTATATGATTAAAAAGAATTACAATTTCTAACTACAATTTTCTTTTTATTTCTACTAAAAAAAGAGGCTTTATGGGTAATTAAATCGTTAGGTTTGGTTATAACTAATAAATTAATAAAAATGTAATGAATAATGTGAGTAATTAGTATTTAATTTTTTAGGCTTCAGGAGCTTTCAAATTTATCCCCTGAAGTAACTTACATACCTTGTAAATGGTTGACTCTTTAGGCAATCCAGTTATTCTTCAATCTTGAAGGAAGGATATTAAGGGTGAACAAACCAGTTGTTATCCACGTCACTCTATTGTGTACCAATCCCTGTGAAATAATATTCTTCTACCTACCTTATCTTTACACTATTCTTGAATATGTATGAATAAGATTTTTATAATTTTCAACCCCATTTGACTATACTTCTCATTGAAATTAAAAAAATATATATCTATATAATTGAAAGAATCCACCTAAAACACCAGCCACCAAATCAAATTTCATTATTGTAAAATAAACTATTCCTAAAATATAGAGCAAAGTCATGGTCAACACATATGCATGTGGGGGGGGTGTTCTGGTTAAGCAGTGTAAGATCCAGTTTGTTACTTCCAGATGTTATATAAATGTGAGGATGGTTGTTCTTTAGAAACTCTTTTCTCAGGTAGCTGTTTCATTTCTGGAGGAGAACAATTTTTGTTACAGTACATACTTAATCAAATCAGTGAACAATTGTTTATCAATAATGTACTGCTTCTATCATAAATAAAAATGTCATTATATCTCAAGGGATTTTAGTTTTAAGGCGTGTTGCCTGGAGTAGATCTTAGACTATTCATCATACACCCTTTTTCCTTCTCCTAAAACTATCTTTTCTTCCGTTTGGGCTCTATGGATCTACAAGTAGGTTGAGTCTTGTAGGATTCATATCAAGGATGTTAGGAAATTTAGAAACTGATACTGGCAATTATTGACACTTGTTACTCTCCTTAAACAACCAGATTAGTTATCACAAGAAAAAACTGATTCTAATCATTTGTTTATAATTTGTAGTTTCATATTATCTGTAAAAAGTGACAAATTGTAAATTGAAATAAATTACTTATCGTTTTTTTTTCCTAATTGTACTGTATTTCTAATGAAAAAAAAAAAGTTTTATTATAGACTATTCAAGTGAGTTCACTGTACTTCTTGCGTCAGTTTCAAAATATTGATTACATTTAAAATATTAATTTATGTTACTTAAAAAAAAAAACTATCCACACAAACATATACAGAACTATTTTTTATAAAGTAAATTTACTCATTAAGCTATTTCAAAGTATACACTAAATGCCTGTTTATGTTACAGATAGCTTTTTCTTGAATTGTATGACTAAGGACCACATTAAGTAATATTTTTCTTCCATTTCTCTTTTCTATGGGCGTTTTCTTTTCTGGTCTTCATCCTTTTGCTTTAATTTTTATCTTCTCTGTTGTTCTGACCAGATATTTTTGGTTTCATTTTTCTTCTTCTTTTGGATATTGTTGAAATCTTTTACCCATGGTCTTTTTTCACTGAGGTCCATTGAGTTCCATTCTTTTTGTTGTAAATGTGATTAAAAATTTTTTTTGTGAATTTGCTATTATTAAATTTCATAAGATGGTTCAGGAATTTGTTTCTTCTTTTTCTGATGGAATCTGACATTTTCTCAGTTTCATTGTAATTTTAAAAATCTTTATTACTTCTGAATTTTTATTAATTTCTTCTGTTATTATAGGATTTTTATAGGCTTTTATAGGATTTTCTGTTATCCTGGGATTTTTATCAGCATTGTCCTTTCTTTTATTTCTTCATTTATTTCACCTGATTTCAAGTTGAACATGCATCCTGTTGGACACCAGAAGATGTATTTTGGTTTGTTTATCATAACGTAATACCTTATTTTGACCTTCATTGAGATTTTTTTTGTTGTTATAAATATCCTTTGTTAATTGGTTGGCAAATTCCATCTCTGTTCTTCTTGTTTGATTGGCTTAGTAATCTAAATAATTAACTTTGATTATTTCTCCCATTTATTTAAATTTATTGATTTCCTCATATTATTTAGGAACTTAAGGGAATTTTTTACAACCAGCTTATTTTTTCTGTTATACCTGATTACATTTGTATGAGGAGTTGCATAGTTAAAACAATGATGACATTTAATGAATAATTTATCCCACATGATAAATCATGTTTTTCAAATGGATGCTTCTAGTTTAAATTGGATACATTACTATGTAATGTACTATGTAATGTTTAAATTGGATAGATGTAAAGTCAGCCAGTGCAGTTTTTCAACATAAATAAAAAACCAAACCATTATTTTAGAAAAGAAAAAATGGCAATGTTAGTACTTAAATGATTTCACCTGATGCCAGAAGCATTGATATTGGAGTGCTCTATTATACTGATTATAAAGGAACATAAGGCAGACGAATTTTGGTTTAAAGTCTACAATGTTGCAGAATATATAGACAACAAAAAAAACATAGCATTAATAGATAATGAGGCTGAGGAATGGGAATCTATTTGAACTCATTGAAGGGTGTCAATTCAATTGATTGTTTTGAAATTCCATGTAATCGGCAACCACGTACAATTTTCTTTTCTATACCAGGTTTATATATACCAGTAACATGTTATAAAAAAACAGTAGGTGTTAAATTTATACAATGAATTTATGAAATTGTGACACATGGAGAAAATGAAAAATTGACTTAAACATACCTCTTTCAGTAAATTTGTTCGATTAATAATGGCCAGCCAGTTGACTTCCCCTTAATTAAAAATGCAATATTTTAATATTTCAAAATTGTGTTTTTTAATTCAGTAACTGTCTGAATTACATATTTTCATATAAGCATCATAATTTATAAAATAAAATTACAGTTTAATAGCTGTTTAACTAAAATGGCTATTGAATTGAATCAAATTCAATAGCTCTTTTAAAAATGTTTTACAAAAATATACGATAATTAAATAAATATGAAAATAATCATCTTTACAGCCCTACAAATAAATGCATAATTCACAAAATGTTCCGTATCTTTTCTAGCAAGTTGAAGCATCCTTGAAGAGGAAGCTTTTTTCCTTCTTTGTAAACCATTTTTATAACGTTCAATCAAAAAAACAAATAAATCTTTAAAACACTGAGAACACAATTACAGGTGCATATGTAAACTGCCACCATTATAAACTGCCATTATAACCTAAAAACTCTGACATTTAGGGTAATCAACTGTGTTACAAACTAGTAATTTCAACCTGCTGATTGTAAAAAAGAGAATTCATATTTACCGACTACAAACAAAAAAGCGTATATGCATAGTTGCTACTTTAATTATATATTTTATTAAGTTATCAAGGAACAGAAAAGCAGTTGCAGTTTTGTGATTCTAAGATTTTTATTCAGTAATAAAAAATCTTATCAATCTTTATATTATGTTGACACTTACTTAATAATTGGTTAGTGTTATTGATTCAAAATTTCTCAAAAACACTAACAATTTTAAATACAGATATTCTGTTGTGTTGCTAAAATAAATTAAAGATAAGAAATCCCTTTTTGTAAAGTCAGAAAATGAGGAAATTTGTAGATTCGTTTTATAACTCCAACTCATCGAAGTAATAGTAGATATTAAACAAGTACATTCAGAATGATCAGAAGCATTTGAACCTGAAAGATTTTATTTTAAAAGAAATATATTTTTGTTTAGTGCACTTTTTGTTGTTAATTTAAGAAATTATTTTTTGTGATATATGATCTAATTTAAAGGGGAAGCTAAACTTGTCTATTCTTTTATAAAGCTCGTTTGAACTATCAGTTGTATGAATCTTAAACTGCCTTAACGGTTAGTATTGATCAGAATTGGTATCGATAGTCTCCTCAACCTTCCCCCCACATCCTGTTTGAGTGGCCAAGAACAATTAATTACTGTATAAGTTTACCATTAGTAGAACAAGTAATCTGTTTCATACTTAGGTATATCATACAAATATATATACAATTATAATTAAGATTATCAGTGGCACTCTTTTGTCACTCAATTACTTGTTTCTGTAGTATGATGGTTTACTCGATTTTCTTCATTCATACATCGATAATAATATGTTATTGACTATATTTATATATGCATATGTAATAAATCATGTATTAGTTTTTCTTTAAAATAAAAAAACTTATTTGTACACTTGAGAAATAGAATTTGCAGGTGTTGGTTGTTTGTTTTTATTATGATTTATCATGTTTTCAGTTTTGTTTTGTATTTTTTTCTGATGGTGTAGTATATAAATTTTTAATTGACTACAAATCTTTGTAAAAAAAAAAAAAAGTTTATTTCAGAACATATTTATCTCTTAGTATTCACAGACTCTTAGATTGTGGTATCTAAATTAGTACAAATATTAAGAAAAAAAAAATATATATATATATATACATTTTTTTTTTTGAAATGATTTTATTTCTACAATGTTAATTGTTATTAAAACACTAATTTTGATGTAATTTAATTTTTGTTACAGTCCAGGAGATTGCAAAATGCATGCAATGAACGTAGAAAGTGGGGTAGAAGCGTTTGTTGAGCTGGGAATACTGATTGTTGAAGGAAGAGTACCATGTCCTGGTACTCTGAGAGGATACAAGGAGGGACCGCACTGTCCTGGACCTACACAACGCACATGTCATTTCTGCGATACTCAAAATTCATTTTTATGCAAACGTGTTGAAAAATTACGAAAGCATATGGGTTTGCTCTGCACAAATGCAGTACCAATGTGTGTTGAAGTACTGCTTTGTGCAGGATGTCAATGTGGAAAAGATCGCGCTGAATGTACAGATGTGGCTGTAATTCCATCACCAACTGACCTTCTTCTTGAACAGTGGACAGTTTCTCTGGTTAAAAACAGGTCAGTTGAAAAATAGTTATTTTCTTAAATGTTATAAATTTTAATTGGTAATCAGATAATAATTATATTTTATTCAGTTTTCATAATAATTTTACAAATCAGTTGTTTATAAATATAAAACA
Source organism: Zanna intricata (assembly GCA_010016005.3). Taxonomy (NCBI): domain Eukaryota; kingdom Metazoa; phylum Arthropoda; class Insecta; order Hemiptera; family Fulgoridae; genus Zanna; species Zanna intricata. Next base: position 15,599 of record JAAAKQ030476344.1, on the reverse strand, counting down.
TTGACTTTAACTGAAACTTTCAGGTTTTACCCAAAAGATTTTTTCCAGTCACATAAAATTAAAGCTATTTTATTATTGATGTACAACAATGTAAGTTTTTTTGTTTGTATAAAAATGCACGATATATTATGATAAATGAGATTTAACTAAAATTATGCAAAAAATAAAGCTTAAAAATTAAATTACAAATGAATAAAAAACCAGTAGATTAAAAACAAATAATAGTGCCTCAGAACCCTTATATGCTTCATACAATTGTCCCTGTCTTTGATGTTCTGAACTTTTTGATTCTGTTGTATTTAATAATGTGGTTTATAACTTCATTTCAAAATGATTAAATTATATTATTATGTACCTTTTTTGAAAATAAAGGAATTTTTAATCATTTTCTAAGTAATTTTTGTTTGTCGGTTGCCAAAAGGCATAGGTAACCCAGTATAAATCACCCCCAGAAAATGGCACATCAATTCTCAAAATCTATCATCATAAAATTCCATGCTTAAAAGAGAAAGCAGAAACTGAAATTGTTACCCTCTGCCTGAGCCAGTAAAACACATTTGATATTCATCTCTAAAACCACCTCTTGTACTTCTTGTAAATTTAGTATTTGTGTTCAAAAATCAATTACTCTTTCTTTCAAGTCTGATTATAATTTTTATACTAAACATGTATGATGCTGCAGTTCAGATTTTTGTGAAGTCATGCATCTATTCTATTTGTAACTGATTTTAAATTCATCTTCAGCTGTACCTACATTCTTTTACTACTCTTTTATTACAGAAACTTTTAAGACTGGAGAAATCTTGTTGTCTTTCTCTCTTTTTCTTCCCCCCCCCCTCCCCATTTGCATTATAAATGGACTATCTATACATTTTGTTGGATCGACTATTTTTTAATATCTATATTTACAAGTTTGATTTTTTAATTTTTTTAATTTCATCTAGCATTGTTCTCCACTATTATGATGAGATTTCCAAGAGCAGTAGAATTATGTTTTACTTCAGCTTACCTATATACAAGCAGTTTGATATTATTATTAAATCATCTGGATAAACTTTTGCAGGTTCAATTTTTGTTTTGTTCCTCTGCACTTGATATGACTTACTGTCTTTGTAAAAAAGATGCTTTAAAGTTATGTAACGTATTAATAATGCAGCATAATTTAAAACCAGATAATTTTATTTAATGAAAACGTAGTTTATAATTAACAATAATTTTAACCACATTATGACAGTTTCATTGAATGTATTTTTCTCATTACCAAATGATGATTCAATTTTTTCATCATTATTATTAAAAAAAATAATAATAATAACAGTGTTATCATTCCTGTTGTATTTTTATTAATATAATTATTTTTTGTAATTATGTCACTGATACATTACAATATATTCATCTGTATAAATAACATATATAAGCATATATAGACACCCACTTCATTTGAAGAGATATGTATAAATATAAACACAACCACCCACGTACGTTTACTAACTGCTAGTAAGTACTTGTATTATGCAGTAGACTCAAGGCCAGAAATGTGCACATTATCATTCCACCAATTACTTAAAAGTTAAAATATAATGTAACTCATAATGGGTGCTTGATGTTTGAGATATATAGATATTTTTATTGTTTTTTTTTTCTTTTTATTTATACTTCTTTTGTCAGTGTAAATTTTAAATAATTATCCATTTTTAATAATAAAAAAATTAAGTTACGATATAGTGATAATAAAAATTGTTATAACATTGAGTCACGTACAAGATGATGAACTCCATTCCGAATAAGCTGCAATATCAAAATTTTCTTATTTAAATACAACTCGCATTTAACTTTTTTTGTCTTGAGTCATCTGACTGGTTTGATGCAGCTCTCCAAGATTCCTTATCTACTGCCAGTCATTTTATTTCGCTATACCCCTTACATCCTACATCCCTAAAAATTTGTTTTACATATTTCAAACATTGCCTACCTGTACAATTTTTCCCATCTATCTTCCCTCCAATATCAAAAAGATTATTCCAGGATGCCTTAAGATGTTGTGGCCTATAAGTTTGTCTCTTCTTTTAGTTATACTTTTTCAAATGTTTCATTTTTTGTCAATTTACCTCAACACCTCTTCATTTGTCACTTTATCTACCTTCTGATTTTTAACATTCTCCTGTAGCACCACATTTCTAATCTTTTCCTTTCAAGTACTCTGATCGTCCAAGTTTCACTTCCTTATAAAACTACATTCCAAACATATACTTTCAAAATGCTTTCCGGATGTTAAAATTAATTTTTGATGTAAGCAAATTATATTTCTGACTGAAAGCTCATTTTACCTATGCTATTTGGCATTTTATATCGTTCCTGTTTTTCCATCTTTAGTAATACTACATCTCAAATAAAAAAATTCTTCTACCTCCATAATGTTTTTTGTGCAATTTTTATATTCAGTAGTCCATCTACATTATTTCTATTACATTTAATTACTTTTATTTTGTTCTTTTTATTTTCATGTTGTAGTTTTTGCACAGGACTTCATTCATGCCATTCATTGTTTCTTCTAAATCTTTTTTACTCTCAGCTAGAATTACTATATTGCCAGCAAATCGTAGCACCGTTATTTCTTCAGTTGCACTGTTACTCCAAATCTAAACCATTCTTTCACATCATTAACTGCTAGTTCTATGTAAGATTAAAACGTAATGGATAGGGAACATCCTTGTCAATTTCCCTTCTTTATTACTGCTTCTTTCTTAAGCTCTTCAATTACTAGTGTTGCAGTTTTGTTCCTGTAAATGTTACCAATTGTTCTTCTTTCTCAGTACTTGAACCCTAATTTTTTTTTTTTAAGTACTGAACATTTTATTTCAGTCTACATTATCAAATGCCTTTTCTAAGTCTATAAATGCCATGTACATTGGTCTGTTTCTCTTTAATCTCCGTTCTACTATTAATCTGTGCACTAAAATTGTTTCCTTCTACTTTAGCTGAAACTAAATTGGTCTTCTCATAACACTTCTTCTACTCTCCTCTCAATTCTTCTATACAGAATTCTAGTTCAGATTTTTGATGCATGAGTAATTAAGCTAACTGTTCTGCATTCTTCACATTTATCTGCTCCTGCTTTCTTTGCTATCATGACAATAACACACTTTTTGAAGTCTGATGGAACTTCCCCTTTTTCTTAAATATTTTATGCCAGTTTGTATAATCTACCTATTGCTTCCTCACCTGCACTGTGCCATAATTCTGCAGATATTCCATCTACCCCAGAAGCCTTTTTCCCATTCAAATCCTTTAATTCTCTATTAAATTCAGATCTCAATATTGTATCTCCAATTTAATCCTCTTCTACTTCCTCTTCTTCCTCTGTAACACCAATTCCTAATTAATTTCCTCCATACTACTCTTCAATATAATCCAACCACCTTTTCTTCATATTATAAATCAGTGTACTTTCTTTATTAACACATTATTAGATTTTAATTTATGTACCACAAAATTCTCCTTAATTTTCCTGTTTGCCCATCTATTTTACCAATGATCCACTTCTAAACACTTTTTGTAATCCACTTCTCTTTAGCTAACTTGCACTTCCTGTTTATAGTATTTCTTAATTGTTAGGTCTTTTTACTTTCTTCATCACTAGCATTCTTATAATTTCTACACTCATCCATCAGCTGCAATATATCCTCTGATATCCAAGGTTTTCTACCAGTTCTCTTTGTTCTGCCTAAGTTTGCTTAGGCAGAATTTCCCTTTCAACATTTTCCATTCTTCTTCTGTATTTTCTACCTTATCTTTTTTACTCAGACCTCTTGCGATGTCCTCCTCAAAACTCTTCTGTACCTCCTGTTCTTCATGCTTCTCTAAATTCCATCGATTCACCTGACACCTTTTCTTCAGGTTTTTAAATCCCAATCTACATTTCATTATTACTAAATTATTGTCACTATCCATGTCTGTTTCTGGATATCCTTTGCAATTGAGTGGATTTCTAAATCTTTGCTTAACCATGATATAATCTATCTGATACCTTGAAGTATCCCCGGCTTTTTCCATGTGCATATTCTTCAGTTATGATTTTTAAACTGGGTGTTGGCAGTTACTAAATTGTACTTCATTTAAAACTTAATAAGTTGGTCCACTATTTCATTTTTATAGCCCAGCCCATATTCACCACAATATTTCTTTCCTTGCCTTTTCCAATGCTTATATTCCAATCTCCACCGATGATTTAATTTTCATGCCCTTTTTATGTGTTTAATTACTTTTTTAATTTCTTCATAAACACACTGCCTCATCATCATGTGCACTTGTAGGCTTATAGACATTAACAATCATTGTCAGCTTGGATTTGATTTTATCCTAATTACAATGATTGTATTGTGATGCTTTTTTAAATACTCTACTCTCTTCCCTATCTTCTTCATCATTGTGAATCCTACTCCTGCCTACTCTTTATTTGATTCTGAGTTAATTATTCTAAAATCACCTGACCAAAAGTCGTTCTCCCCTTCCCACCGAACCTTGATAATTCCTATTACATTTACATTTAACCTACCCATTTCCCCCTTTAAATTTTGTAACCTACCAACCTTTTTTAGACTTTTAATGTTCCACACTCCAATTTGTAGAATGTAATTTTTTAATTTTCTGGTGATTGCTTCCTTAATAGACTCCACACCTGGAGATCCAAATGGGGGGACTAGTTTACCTCCAGAATATTTTACCAAGGAAGGTGCCTTCATCTTTGTTACATGAAGATATAGAGAGTTAGATTTTCTTTGGGGGGGGGAAACAGCTGTAGTTTTCCATTTGGTTTCAGCTGCACAGTACTCAGAAGATTGAGTGATGTTGATATGACCGTTTAAGTCTTTCTGACCTACATTTGTAACAGCTACTGAAAGAGCTGCTGTTCTCTTTCAGGAATCATTCCGTAGTCTAGCTCTCAACAGATACCACTCCAATATGGTTGCACCTATGGTCCAACTACTCTTTATCACTGAGCATTCTGGCTTCCCCACCACCTGCAAGGTCTCATGATTCATAGAGAGGGACATCTAATTTTGTTAAAATTTTTCTTTCAGAAGATATTTTTAGAGTTAATTATGCAACTCCTTCATTGCTAGAGTTATCAGTGATAGTGTAAAAACACTGCTAGTAACTTCACTGATATGTAAGTAGCTAAGAGATATGGATTTGAATACTAGATCACTGATACCGGTGTTCTTTAGTGGTTGGGTTTCAATTAACCACACTTCTCAGGAGTGGTCGACCTGAGATTGTACAAGGCTACACTTCATTCACATTCATACACTTCATCCTCTGAAGTAATACCTTATGATAGTTCCGGAGGCTAAACAGATAAAGATAAATAAGTAGCTCAGAGAAGATTTTATAGAAGAAGAATTTCCTCTTAACTTTGAACTGAGTTGTTAATAATTAATTACATTTTTAATTGTTATTTTTTATCATGCTAATTGATATCATATGGGAAGATTTAAGAGTATCATCTGGCAAAACGGATATGGAGTAAACATAAACTTTGAATTACTGAAACTGAATTTAATAAATTAATTCCTGCTTATTAGCAAAGTTATAACGCCGGGTAGATTTTTCAAGTAGCTAACTTACTGCTCACTTTAGTAATTTTTAATAGCATTAGGATATTATAATGCTATTAACCTAATAGCATTTGGTATGCATTTTCAATTTTCTGATATTGTAGGATCAAAATCAAATCAGTGTGAAGAATTTATTTCTTTTCTAAACAATTATTTACTTCTAATGGGTTGGTGCATAATTATCACGCGTTTAAAAAAAAAATTTATTATGTAAAAAGAAACAAAAATTTTTTACAATAACGTTTCTAAATAATTATTCTGGAGCATAGTCATCATTTACTACAATTACTCCTTCCCATTTGCTTGGAAGATGGTCTATTCCATGGGCAAAGAAGTCACTGTTCTTGGAGGCAATCCATCTTTTGACATCGGCAACCAAGTTATAAATTTTTCAGCGATCTGTTGATATGGTAGTTCGTAGGCACTTCTATGGGAGAATATGGCAGATGTGGAAGCAGTTCCCAGCCCTTATTGGCGATGGATTGAACACAACGTTCAACATGTGGACACGCATTATTACGGTGGAAAATGATATCGTTCTTTTTGTGCGGTCTTTCTGTAGAAACAGTGCTTGCTCACTTCGTTGCAGCAAATCAGTGAAAATTCGGATACATTTGGCTTTATTGTTGTCTCTAAGAGTTCATGGGGGTACCATACAGTCAATTTTTATACCTTTCCAAGCTTTTTGAGATGACAAATGATGGTTGAATGGTTGACATTCAAGTTATTGGCCAGCATTCGAGTTGTCAAGCTTTCATCCTTTTCCATGCACAGCTTCTAAGCTAGTGTTGCCAGATTTGAAATGGGTAAACCATTCCCTGCATCAGCTTTCAATAATTGTTCCTTCACGAAAAAGTTCATTGAGATCGCAAAATGACTGTGCTGCTTTCCAGCCTTTCTTGAAGTGGTAAAGCATAATATGACAAATATGAGTGTGATTACCAACACACTTTCCTTTCTTTTGTATGAAGACACGTCTTTATAACCTGAAAATAGGAATATTTATACCAAAAAAAATAAAGGAAATGCTGATTTTTATTAACAAATAAGACACCAATAAAAACCCCTGATAATTATGCACCAACCCATTATTTCCAATTTAATAACTATATTTATGGTTTACTTATTACTACCTGGTTTAGTTATTAGGATTCAGTATATTGGTCAACTGAGGGGTGATCACCTTGAATACTGACCAGATCAAATGCAAATCTATGATTGGAATCGTTGTGAGACTGTATGGTATAGAACCAATCAAAGAAAAATATGTCATAATAATAAAACATAAAGCTATTAACATTTATTAAATTATTACAAATAGTACTGATGTAAAATAAATTGAGTGGTAAATTTAGTTAGATAAATTTAATGAATTTATTGTTTTCTTGTCAAATAAATTGGGAAGAGAATTGGAACAAATCAAACATTAGTAGGTAATATTGAAGAGTATTTGACTAATATGTTGCAACGTTGAGCTATATATAGTTTTTAAAACCAATTTCATGTGATAACTATTAAAACAGTTCTCTCAAATGTAACTCCATTTGAGCAGCATTTGTAGCAAATTTTTAATGATAGTCATTTCAGTGTCTTCTATAGTGGTATTTTCCTATGAAAAAATATGATTAAAATGGTTTACTTTTGTAAAATTTAAATCAGTATTTATTGTTGTTGTACTTAGTTGTTCTGGATTAACAAATACATATTCCTTTGCAATTTAAGCATTTACACAATGTTCTAATTAACAAGCCTTGGTTTGAGCCAGTGTTTCTCAACCTGGGGGTCATGGTGATATGAAAGGGGATCTCAAAATTAGCTCATAACTTTACACATTAACAATAATGAAATCATTTTATGAGGAAAAAATGATTTATTACAAACATTTTATTTAAATTTGTAAGTACACATGTAACAAAAATAGATTAATCAGATGAATTGCATTTGTTTTTCATTTAAAAGTTTCTCCATATGTGGATCTATGTTAGAAAAAGACAAAAGAAAATATCACTTTACAAGGAATAAAAGAAAATTCCTATATTTAGTTTTTTCTGACCCATAGATGAAAAACCCTTTTCACAGGGGTAAGAAGTGGTGAAAAAGATTAATATTTTCAATACTTCTGTGACAAATTTTCCACTTCACTTCACAAATTGTGACAAATTTTTCACTTCAAATTGCAAGCCAAAACATATCTAAATCATCAGATGTGAATTGTAGTTGTAACGTTTTATTTGCAGATATTTTGATGAACTGGTTGTGAATTTCAACTAGTAACTTAGCAGCTACAACAATATTTTAACTAAATGGATCAGTACCCATCTCTTTGAGAAATTATTTTTATCTTCAGGGAAATACTCTGTCGACTGAATTTTTAGCTCACAAATGAATCTTCATGCTGTCCAATCTGTGGTAAATAACAGTGTTTATCATCCAAATTTTTCTCAATACAACTGAAAGTGAGTGGAAACATATCAAAATTTTTGTTTTGAAGACGAATAATCCACATATTAAACTTTTTAACAAAAGGATGAACTTTGTCTATCATTAATAAAATGTTTTTATCATGTCCTTGTAAATTCACATTCAAGTCATTTAAATGTGATAATACATGAGCTAGTTAAGCCAACAGCAACATATACTGATTATTCTGTAAAAACATTGTGAATGGCATTTGTTTATCCTGGAAAAATATTATTAATTCATCTCGCAATTCCAGTAGTCGGGTTTGCATTTTCCCCTGCAGTAACCATCTGAACTTCTTTATTATGAAAAAGAAAAGAGAGATTTTTCCTATTCTGTAATGATCAATTTTTAATAAAATTAACTATTTTTATAGCTTTACAATGAATTTATTTGAGATTTTCTGACATATTTTTTGTTTCATGACCAAGTATCAATTTGCAAAACAACATATTTTCTTTGATTGATCTGTTCCTATCATGTTCATATCTCACAAAACATAAGAATTAAGAAATGTTTGCTACATTTGTTGATTCATCAAATTGAATATTAAAAAATTCACATGAACTCACTTACTGAGTTATCTAATTGCAAACATTGGCAGCCATGTCATTGATTGCTGTTGGTAGTATGTGATTAGAAAGTGGAATTTTTTTCAATATTTTTGCTTCTTCCATGCCTGTTAAATCACTGACAATCTCAGTTGCAGCAGGCAATACGAGGTTTTCTGTGATTGTATGTAGTTTGGACTTCTTAGCTACTCTTAATGTTACAAGATAAAATGCTTCAAGTGTAGTTTTGTCAGTATGGCTTGATTTACAAATAGAAGCTTGTTAATTTCTCAAAGTCTAATTTTCTTTTGAAAATTACACTTCTCGTGAAAATTGCGGTTGATGGTTGCAAAATATTCATTATATATATATATATTTTTTTTTTTTTTACTTCTTGGAGGTCATAAAGCTAAATATTTTGAGAATTGCTGGTTTAAAATGTAGTGGTTTTGGGTTTGTGAATAGGAAATAATGTAGGTGGAGATGGTGCATCAAATGTGATCACTGGAGTAGGAGAGAGTTTTTGAACTTTTTGATTCTGGTTATGGAGTTAACAGATTATTTCATTTGACCTGTATTCAGTTTGTATCACATTGTGAAAGGATATTAATGAAATCTAATAATGCAACAGAACATTCAAAATTCAGTTGTAATCCAAAACCTGAGTATGGTGTGGACACTACCGTAAACCATTTTCATAAAGTTAAATACAGTCCAATGAGACAGCATGTAAAATCCCTGCATTTGCCTGAAATTGTTTATGCTGACCATTACTTGGAAGTAACTTCATTCAGTTATTAGACCATGTGCTTAATTTTCTCAGCCCCATTCACAAATGAATAATACTTAATGTATAACCAAGAATTCTTAACATCTACTTGAAAATATTTGAAGTTATTGAATTTGCAAATAAACTCTTGTACAAATTACCATACTAAAAAAGTTAACTATTGCCTAGTTGAAAGTTGAACTTGACAGTATAGGAGCAACATTCCATTCATAACATACAGCTGTTTGAAAATAAAATTCAGGTCAGGTAATAATCTAAATTCTCATTTCAGTAATTCATTTGACTGACAAAATTATCTTTGAACAAATGATAATCATATTTATATTAAACAGTATACAACTAATACATCTGTCCACAGAAGTATTATAACTAAATAAAATAATATATTTCAGCTGGCATTAGCAAAATCGTGCTATATTTAAAAATTTATAGGATCTATCTTACTAAAATCCCAAAAGAAATTTAATTAATGAGCGAGTACCTTTTACTTATATAGCACTTTAGAAAGACATTACAATTGGTTTCCTATTTGTAAATTAATTAATTTTTCATGAAAGCATTTATATTAGTTTTAATCTTAGAACCAAATCAAATAACATTGATACAGATTGGTCGTATTATCATTACATTAGAGGATAACAAACACATAATTAAAAAAGTGAAACAGTCTAACCATGAGTAAAACAAAGATTAAGTGATTTTCCTAAATAGTAAGATTGACAATGGTTACACCAAATTGAAAAAATTAAAATGGTAGTTTGCTGACACCTTTATGTTGTACAAGACCTTGTGTTGTATTATAAGCACTTATGAGAATCATTTTTGTTTTTATAAAAAAAATAATTATATTCAGTGTCATTCTTTGAATTAAAATGAATAATGTGTTGTTCTTTTCATTAAAACTTGTCATCAGTTCAAATTTTTTGACTTTCAAAACATTAATAGAATGAAAAACAACTCATTAGGCTGGGAAATAGTCAGGTAAAAATATTACTCTATTCAGTATATTCCACGTTTAGAAATGTGTTATCAAGACGGAAGAATTGGTGTAGTGGTGACAACTCTAAATTTTTTCAGAAGGAGAATTTTTTTAAGAAATTTGTTATGAACTTTTATTTAGATTGAAATAATTTCATTAGCAATGTATGTAATAGTCAGAACATGGTTACGTTAATGTATTTCAATACTCTTTATTTGTATGTGACTTCCCTAAATTAGAAAAGTGGTTGATGATAAAATTAGTTAGGTAAATTCAGCCTTTGGACCGATTATTATATACTTATTTAAATTATGCCTGTTTATGGTCTGTGGAATAGTTCTGAAAACTGTATTAACTTATCTAAACAGTAAGTAAAATTCATTGTTCTTATTAATAAATAATAAATATTTTTAAGTAAATAACTGAATGATTTTAATTTATATCTTTTCCCCTTTTATTTACTTATTCATTCACTTTATGCATATGTATAACCATACAATTTCTGGATAATTAAGTAAAGATTGACTGGCATTATTTCACTGAATAAAAAGGAAGGAGTCTGCTTTATAGTAGGGAGAGAATCTTTTCTACTTCACTTTGTAGATGATTGTGTGCCTCCTCCCTGTGCAATATGAAAAGCCTTCTAAAATACTGTAGTGGCATCCAACAAAAGGTACCATCCTGTGAAGTGGAATTTCCATCACATCGCCTCAGATCACAACTCTGCTTATCAAAGCAGTGAATTTTCTCAGTCCCCATTAATGGGACATTAACATCATGTACGGAAATGACTTAGCTCTTTATTAAACTTTCTGACCATCATGTTTTTACATAATCTCATGATATTTAAATGGTTCAAACAGTAGTATTTTTTATCATTTCAGGTCATGTCGCCTAGTTAATTTCTTCATTATAAAGAGGACAATATTTATGGATGTAAAAATGATTTTGTTTTTCTAACTGTATAATAAAATTGAATGTTTTTTAAACTATAGTTGTTTTTTTTTAATACTTAATCCTGTTAAATGGTACTAATTTTAATTATTATTTTGGTTACAAAATTTGTGTTTCTAAATATAGAAAAAGTTATATTTATGTAATGACAAAATAATATTTTCTTATACTACATATTTATTTATTATAAAATAAATTATTAAGCTAGATATTTTTTTCTTAACATATAAATCATAGTGTTGTTTAGAGGTGATTGTCAATATGTTTGTTTCTGTGATGTTATTCTGATAGTTGAAAACAAGCTACTTTCTTCTAATATTAAAATTTTGAGTTTTGTTTTTTTCATGTTTGCAAATAATGATATGTAACCAAAACAAAATATGCAACCCAAAGATGGGGCATACTCAAAACTCTGCAGAATTGACAAAGATACTTTTAGGAAAAACAGTAATTTTTTTAACAGGAATCATTGGCATTAAGAATTAGATGCAGTGAGGAACATTTGAAACAATGATTTAACAATTGAAGTTTAATATAACATGAAACTCATTTTTCAAATCCCTTTGCTGTTCATAGACAATAACCTGGTTTCTAAAGAATATTAATAATAAGTATTTTTAGTATCCAGAGAATAATATGACAGGTTTTTTCATTCTGTTATCCAATAAATATAGTATTTTATTACCAATTTTCAAATATTGTTTATACCTTTTATTTTATGTGTATCTGTATTTTTATTGTTATAGTGGTAATCCTGCTCCAATGAATATCCGTGGACTTCTTCAAGCAGTGCGTTCTCAGTTACATTTTTCTCAACTATCAGCATGGTGGAGTAATTCTCGAGGTGCCACCCCTGAAAATGTTTGTTATCGTTTGACATTACCTGGCCAAGCTTTTGCATCTCAATTCTCTCGACAGCCTCTTGAACACAGTTTTCCTTTAGCTAGTGTTACCAGCAGTACAGATATTAAGGTATTTATATTTATCTACTTTTAGGTATACCATATATTACAAATATAATAATTATAACGTTATGATTATGGGAAAAACAATTATGTAATTTATTTAGACTTTTTTTTTCCTTTATGGAGTGATCTTGGCTTCTCTTGATTTTATATGTTACTATACATGATCCATTCTTCCCTAAATCAGCTTAATGAAAATTAGATAAACTGCCATGCTGACTGTTGTCAAGAAGTTTGGGAGACCATAGCTAGTGAAGCAATAACTTCCTTAGTAGTGTTCAGTGAGGTAGCAGATCTTGTTATGATCTTATAAAGGGTTCTGCACCAAGAGTTGTACAAGAGACCCTAGTGACAAACATCCTCATCAAATAAATTTGGTCTTCCTATACCTGCTATAATATAATCTTACAGCACTTTTAGACTAGCTGTAAAGAAGGGTAGAAGAGAGAAAAAACATATCACTTTTAGTTAATATCAGAAACCATAAAATACTACTGTAATGTGATATATTCAAGCCTATTTGTGCACTTCAGACTAAAACTGAAGTAGTGTGAGTATGCTGACCTATAATTCATCTGATCCTGAGTCTATTTCCTGGAAAATTTCTGGAGTTTTTCTTATCATTTTGTTGGCTATCTTATCAGTATAAATAGAACGTTCTTCTATGAAGATGATATCCTTAGGCATTATTTTGTTTTTTAGAGTGCCGGGTGATACAAACTGATTATTACTAACTGTATTGAGTTTTGTTGCCTTACATTGCAAATGATTGCACATTTGTGGTTTTTAGTTGGGCTGATTTTTATCTAGGATAATAAATATGACCAAATAACCACAGTAAATAATTTAATACAAATTGTTCATGGTATTCATTAAAAAAAAACTGATTTATGAATCATTTTTAAACTTTTTGAATACATTGATAGTAATTTTTATTTAGTATTTTAAAAAAAAGTTGGCAAAGACTTTACTATAAATATATAAATCTATAAATAATAAATAAATAAATCTATACATCTATGGCACTTGCATAGAAGTAAACATTTAATCCTCCAGAGCTGGTATGATCACTAATTTGCTAACATTATGTTTAAAAATTGAAACAAATTCAACCCTGTATTCTAAGAAATGACTTTTATATATGTTAAGCACCATAATCCTAATGGTTGTTAGCAACTTGATACAAGACACAATTATTTCAGAGAAAGGTAAGAAATATCATGGCATTCCCAGGAATAACAAGCCAATACATGCCATGCTTACCAGAGGTAATGAGGAGTGAAGTGGTTTTTCTCTCACTTTCTTCTTTTAACTGAATATGTTGTTGTATGATACCATGCCAAACCCACCAAAAAGGAAAATTATTCAGCCCTACACATGATACTTTCATTTCGTTCAGACAAGGATTGATTGTACATGAACATTTCTACTTCCACAGAAAGCAATAATGACCAGTGCCAGTTTTACCTCAGATGCTTTATATATCAAAATAATTATGTTCAAACAGTAAAAGTTAGGAAAATAAATAGTCGGTCGGTCGCAACATTACAGCAATATTATTTGCAACAGTATTTCTGATTATAAAAATTTTTGATTTGATAAACAACAGAAATGTTTATTAATCTCTACCTACTGCTAAAACAGAGGACACTAGCATTAAAAGGCTCACTGTGGACAGACTGAAGGGGAATCGTTCTAGGAGAAAGATGCAAATACCTTGCTAGTCTCCCAAGGATAACCAAGTAATAATATATTCAAATCAGTTTGAAAAGGATTGGAAAACAATTTCCAATTCTGCCCTAAAATAAAACAAATATATAACCATTATTAAATAAATACCCATCCGATATTAAGAAAGACTCAGCAGGAAGGAACTGATTTCCAGGTTCTGTGATGAATAGGAGAATATATATTCCCGCAACATTAATGCATTCCATTCCATTAGTGTAGGTTAGCATACACATGTATTCAGCATATACATTTTAACAAAATTTTAATATTTATTAACAGACGAAGTAATAGAATAAAATAATCTAAAAAAAAAAAATCGCATAACATCGATCAGTGATTTTATGTTCTGGAACTTAGGTTATAATACATTGTAATGATTATATTTAGCTTGAGTAATGGAAACACTTGTTTTCTATGACACATTTTAATGTTTTGTGTGTTTAGATGTTGACTTTCTTAGGTGATACTATATCCAATAAAAATGTGATTTTGTTTCTCAATTTTTATTGTATTTCCCCTTCAACATAAACTTTCATTGTAAAGAGAATAGTAAAAACAGTTAAACAAACACAATATAAGTTAGATAAATTTTATTTACATATCTATAAAAGATTAATAGAACTGTAGATACTGTATACACTGGTGTAACTCAATCATAATGCATCAGTCTATTAGATACTTCTCATTTCTTAATACTCTTCAGATTCTCAGATATTTTATTAGTTATTAATAATCAATTGAAATGTATAAATTTTATAAAATATATAAAACACCATTTAAAAATCTAAATGGTGTTTTCAACATGACTTAAACCGTAGATATAATCTTTAAGTGTAATTCCTTATTAGAAAGTGCCCTCCCATGACATAATCTAAAACACATAATAAAAAAAATCTTTTTTTGTTTATACAAGGTGTGATCAAAAAATACAGTGAATGAATTTTTATAACAGCAATTACTAATGCTGCATCTATTTCAACTAGTATGTCTCATACCCTCATCTGTTAGACAGGCAGTGACAAGTTTGAATACGTTCCGGCTTGTCAGTCTGCTTCTATAGCCGCTACACTGAGAACGTGTTTGCAGTGTCTGTCGTGAAACATGGATCTTGAACAACGCATTAATATTAAGTATTTTTCAAGTTGAAAAAAGTGACTTCATGGCCAAAATTGTTACTGTGGATGAAAGTTGAGAGTTATCAATGGAAAACCAGTAACTCACCTCGCCCTAAAAAGGCCTCTCAATCAAAGTCAAACATCAAGATCATGGTCATTGTTTTTTTTTCAATTGTGAGGGCATAGAGCGATCAGAGTTCGTTCCAAGGGGAAACTCTGTAAACTCCGAATTTTACAAGGGGGTACTGGAACATTTGCAAAACGATGGCAAAGAAAGAGACCTAAAAAATGGGCCAACAGCTTTCTTCTTCATCATGACAATGTGCCGTGCCACAAGTTGCTTTTGATTCACAAGTTTTTGGCCACTAAAAGTCTTCCTGTCTGTCCACATCCACCTTACTCACCAGATTTAGCACCATGCGACTTCTGGCTCTTC
>JAAAKQ030476333.1:0-22925 GCA_010016005.3 Zanna intricata | reverse complement strand
TGTACGTAGGACACTGTCTTGCAGAAGCAAATTAAGTTGCTACCGGTAGCAGGAATCGCAAGTACAGTACGGGGCCATTGATGAGGTTGCTTTGTTCAATCGGCATCAGTCGTTTTTTAAGAGAAATGAATCCTACCGCGCTGTAGTAAGAAGCTACTGTCGAGATATGGCTGGCCATTAGCCAAATACAGCTCCAAGGACTATAAATGGTGGAAATGTGCTTGCCTTGCGACCTAGGCGTGGCAGCGAATTGCTGTCTTTTCACGATATATTTTATTATTGACTAGTAATATATTTTAGTATAGACGGGGTACGGCTACCCAATTTAGTTGTAATTTATGACAAGTGAACGGTGACTCACAAAAGCGAATGGTGTTTTTTACCACGCTTATTCCACGAAATTATATCTGCTCTAGTGATCGCTTAACTGTTCGAAGCTCAGTAGCCCTTTGTCGTACAGACATTGGGTCTTATGCTTGAGGGCCACCGAATAGGGTGGTGGCGCGATAAATGCTAGTAAATCAATGGCCATACTGTAGGTATGCATACATTGTACGATACCAGTACTTATTTTGGATGTTTCATATCTTACGTAACTCTTAACTAAATACTTTATTCCAAAAACATCTTTGTTGTTTCTTTGAGAATCTAAATTCACAAAGAACGTGGGTTGTGGTTCTCTGATAGTTTTCTAGTGGACGTTGATAATACCCAAACTTTCTGACCTTGATTCTCAATGCCTTCTGTTATTACATCAAAAGAATAATGTAGTGAAAGTTTCATAACACTACTCTGAATGCCCTTTCATCTCGCCTAGTGAATGGGTGACATTAAGATTATTTTCTTTTATCACCAGAATAATTTTTAATAGCCTTCTAGTTAACAAAGAATAGCCGAAGTTATTTGCTATTTATAACTTACACATTCAAATCGGCTTTGGTCAAACCGGCTTTCCAGCAATTCCTATAACTTTGCGATGTATTTAGATCCGCACAACACGGTAGCAGGAGTTTTAACATGTTCTGCCTTGGCAAGTGTTGCGGAAGAGACCTCCATCGGTCAAGTTTCGTAACGATCAGTAATGTATAAGTAGTTGCTAAAATCGTCACGCAAAATTTTTCCTGTGCGTAAAACAGAAATTGTTTCCCATTCAGAAAACACTATAGGAAGGCCCATGATATCCGAATCAGACCCAACTTTATTCTCTGAGATTCCACACCTGATGTTATCAACGATCTTATCCCTAATATTTTTGAGTCGTGTAACTTTCCTTACAGCTCTTGAGGAATAATCCAAAGACATGCGTTTCCTAGTAATTGTTAAAGAAGAGATCATGACTACACCGGTAGTCACTCACCGTCATTACGGTAGTCACTCACCGTTTTAATATTGCTATCTTGACCAGCCCGAAACCGTTCCATAGCAACGAGTCAGGTAATAGGTTATGTAGCCCAGTAAGGTTTATTCAGTTCATAAAAAGGAAGAACTTAACTCTTTATTGAGCATAATAGTATAATGTCAAAGAAGATGAAATTGTTTATTTTACAGTACTTTTCTTCTTTTTTTTTTCTTTTTTTTTCGTTGGAAGAGGGGAAATCCGCCTCAACTAGACGCCCAGTAGCCCATGCATACTGGGTGTGTAGGTTTCATTGCTGCTCGGTGGGATCCAATAAAACCTCACGACGCGGTGATGGAAATACCCAAAGATATGACATCGACACCGCACATGCCAGCGGGCTCTTCTAGTACTGTCTTTCCATGGAGACTTCCGATACCCCCGAGGGCACCCAGCGACGAGGAAAACATGGACACACTGAATGGGCACATTGTCTCCAAAATTCTTCCGAGCCCATCACGACTACCATAATCTCTTCAGGAAAATCGATTCTATGGAACGATCCATGTCCAGTCAGGCACTGGACCGTCCAATGGTCCACCTCCCTATGCCTCTGCCAATCCACGTCTTGATACAGGGGATGAGACGGTGGGTCCATCTGCCGGTCCCCCCATCATTCTACCGCTCTTGCCTTTTATCCAGCATATCATTTCTGGCCCCTGTGGCATCTCGCTCCTCTTCATCTTATCTTTAATTCATAATGCTCTTCTTTAAGAAGGTCTACTGGTAGCATACCAGAAATCATCATCATCACCGTTCCCAGGTGTACAGACCTGTAGGCCTGCACCACTCTGATCGCCAGACAGTCGTCTATAAAAGCTATGCATAGCCTTTGTTTATTTTTTAATACTTAAGAGCCCCGTGCTAGACTGGGGTCGCGTACATTACTTCAGAGGTGACCGCAGTAGCTATCAATTTCCTTTTGGAGTATTTAGAGCCCCTGACGTTCACCATTAACCTGACTACCGTCGAGGTAACCCGATCCGCCTTCTTACTAATTTTAGCTTCGTACTCCGTAAACGTTCTCAATCTGTCAAGCCAGTTACCTAAGTATTTGGCCTTTCTAGATCGGACCATTTCTTTTCCATCTAGCAGCAAAGGTTTATGATTTTAATGATATACTAACTCATAGCCGTAAAATTTAAATTTAATATTAAATTGTTTAATAAGTAATAAAAGATATTAAACTATGCAATATGTTATTACAAAACTAAAATATATAAGATTATAGTTGTAACTGCATACGCAAACCCCATTCAGAGGAACTATAAAATTTGACTAATTAAGAATACATAAATCGGAGAATCCTCTATTGAAGCATTTTCGCTTAAGACTAACTAAAAGTGAACAACTTCTAAAAACTGTAAATACGGTTGCAGTTTTGAACCTAAAGTATCGTTTTGTTTATCTCTTTCGGATAACATTTATCTTTAGAATTATAACAGAATGCTTTAGAGTTTAATGACGGAACATCTAAAATGCTAACAAATCCTACCATGGAGATATGTAATTGTATGAAGAAAATGGAGAAAGAGATTTCAGGGGAATTTATGGGTTATGAATTCCCTTAGTAGATTATTTTGTAGATGAAAAAAATAGAGGTTATTTATTTTACTTGTTATATGCATTTTAAAACCTCTTTTCTACAGCTTTGATCTGTGATAACTTACAGAGAACTATTTCTTGTATGATAACAAAAGGAGAAAAAGTGGATATGTAAGGTAGTATGCTAGAGATACTCCATTCTATTCAAACTCGACTATTGTCCAGGTTGGTTGTTCATCTAGTTACTTAAAGAAACCAAATCCGAGGGATTTACTGTAACTGCTCAAGTTCCCGTTATTTAGAGAAAGTCTACCGGAGTATGTTTATAAAATAGCAGAGAAAATGGACGTCACAAACGTTGCTTTTCGCTGGAAACAGTGGATCATGAAACATCTCTTTCCTATACTACCTAAAAACAGTCATAAAAATGAATCGCTTCATTTCGTTCACACAGTGCTAAACGGGTTTAAAAAATGAAAAAGTAGTCTAAAAGAGTAAATATACGATCACAGTTATATTTTAAAATAATATTTTAAAAATGAACTCATTTTACTCTACACAAGATGATTGTTGTATTTAAAAACCAGTTATCATAATACTAGAGACAAAGGCACATCAACGGTGTACATTTTGTTGAAATATCTGACTCAACAAAAAAATATAGTAAAAAGATTGAGAAGCAGACTTCCTCTTGCTGTTTATTTGAAAAGAATCTGGCACTTACAAAAAGTATTTATTGTTTTTATTACTCTAAACAAAACAATCAGTTATACTCACGTCCACGAAAAAATACTTAAAATTACTCATAGTCTTAATTTATATTATCTACACTTCTATAAAGTTGGTAACCGTCATGAATGTAAATAAATTAATGTCACTTTCTATGCCAATTTGAACATTAAATTGTCATTTAACTTGGTATTAACTATTTTTCCAATGTAGTTTCACTCTTTAAAATCCTGCAGATTATTTTTTTTCCTAAATAAATAAAAATTACTAGTATATATTAAAATATTTAATTTAAAAAAAAAAAACTCAAACTAATATGGTCAGATAAGTATACAAATACGAAAAATAACAATTAAAATTCAAATGTACAGGAAATAAATACTTAAAGTGGGAATTAGATGAGTTAATTTTATATACGAGTATATGGTCTTTCCATACAAATAACAGATCGTAAAAACTCCAGTTATCAAATTATCGTTTTTAATTCCACTATAATTCCTGCAAAACTCTACTGTCTAACTGTAGTGAACCCGCAGAGTTAACCACAATTAAATGGAGAGTATTTCATTTATTTAAAGTTCTAGGATCTCACAGTACCCTACAAACATTTTATTTAGCTTACAATCTGCCCCTCAAATTAATGTACCATGTGCTATTAAAATTTACTGTATTTAGCTTTAATATTTTAGTTTGTTAAAATAAAGTTCTGTTAGACGATGATGTGCCATCATAATTATAAAACATATTACATCATCAGTTGTCTAAATAATCAGTCTTTGTTTAAAATAATATGAAAGTACCTTATGAGATCTTAAATAAATAATTACAAAAACACTTCTGCAGATTTCTCTCATTTTATAATCACAGTCATGGAGAATATTAAATTTTATTTTCATTTGTATTCCTAAGTATCACAAATTGTTTTATATTATAACCTGAAATTCTTAAAAATTCTTACTAGCAATAATAAGCCCTTTTTAGAGCTTTTCAATGATATATGATAAGTGGTATTATTTTCACTGGTTCCAAAGTTTTAGCAAAATAAAATTTTAATTAATGAAATATTCAGATCTTACAAGGGTAAACATTGATTCGAATCAGACTTCATCTCCTTTTTTTTTAACTTGTTTTTTAAATTTAAATATATTGATTTATTAAGAATTATTAACCCGTCATTGTAAAAAAAATTACAATAATTACAATAATTTCTGTTTAATTATTTTGCAATTTCTGTTAAATTTTTATGTACATTAAAGTTAATTACAGTGATTGAAAATTAAACCCTCGCAACAACAGTATAAATACTGAGGCTCACCTGCCCAATTTTTAATATATTGCAAAAAATTCTAATCCTTTAGTTGATTACTCCTCTGATATTGTCGGATAATATTCTCCTTAAGTTGCAGTTGGTATCATTTCATTTGTTTTTTGATGCCAATAATTTAATCGCCCTTTTTGTTTATTTAAATTCTTCTGTTCTTTATTTCTGCACCCATTCGCTAGTTTTCAAATTTTCTCTTTCTTTAAATGTATTTATCATCCTCTCTTATTCATTTATTCTTTCCTAAGTCTTAACGTTTTCTTCCTCTTTATATTTATCATCTTCTCTTAATGTTTTTGTTCTTTCTTTCTTTGCAACATTTCCTTTCTTTTAATTCTTTATTTGGTTTTAAAATTTTCTTCCTCTTTATGATTATAATCTCTTAATTTTTTTATTCTTTCCTTGTTCTTAAAATTTTCTTCTTCTTCATCTTCATATTTCTTCTTCATGTTGCCTTTTTTTCCTGTATGATTGTTTCTTTTTCATTACTGATTATTCACCAGATAATTCAATAATAAAAAATGAATATTTTACACTATAAATTCGAAATTAGCATCTGCAATACGTATGCAGGAGTTCATAAATGGAATAGTTTAATTATTATTAACTTTTATTTATATGAGACATCAGAAATCTGAAACTTTTGTTAATCAGCAACGCACGAAGATACGAATAATACTGATCTAATAATACCAGTAATAAATGGACTTTTCTCCATCTTAATATTTCATATAAGATTGTTGAATTAATAATTGTATAAATATTTGATGTTAATAAAAATTAATATTTCAGCAATTGCGTTACTGTTCACTTTATTAAAGAATTGGAGGAACGTATCTCACTTTCAAATAAAATAAATTTAAACGATTTTTTAATAAAATCAAACGTGTATAGTTTGTTCTCTAGGAACAATGAATAATTGTGGTTAAATGAACATAACTGACCTGAAAAAAAGAAAGCCTAACTGCAATTAACTCCTCTATAATCCATTTATTCTCCTGTAACCTGTAGCAGCTGCCAGTGAGCGATAATGAATTTTTGTAGGATTAAAAAATCCATGCCTGACCGGAGCACAGTCCACCTTTGGATGAAACTAGACATCACCACTCCACCACGGATATTGGCTTTAAAATCTTAATCTTAAAATATCTAATTGTCGGAATGAATAGACATGAATTTATTCAAACAAAATTAGAATGTTTTAAAGATATTGTCTGGAATAATAAAACTTATCTGTGTATACAATTATAATTTATACATTAATGCACATTATTTATCAATGTTGTCTTGAAAAAAGTTAGACTCTCACCATGAAATCATGTAAAGATTAATAACATTTTCATTAAAACTAAGGTTACCTTAAAAATAAAAACACACAAAGGGATTTATAGCACAAACTTAAATAATAGTTGACAGTTAATCTAAAATTAAAAGAAAAAACAACGAAACTAAATAGTTGAAAATAAGTTTTTCTTAAATTGTCTATTTCCAATTAGGTGGACTATTGCAATTTTTGAAATGTGTATAAAATTTTTGATATTGATATTGACTATTGTGTAAACAATTGAAAAAATTATACTTTTTTTTGATAAGTTATAGAAAGATTGATTAATAATTTTAGAGAATTTTTTCAAAAGAGTTAGTAAAGATTTCAGAAAATCAATTTTTTTTATAATTGAATTAATCCTTAACATATAACTCACGAAATAATAATTTGTAAACTCTTAATATATATTTTCGAATACAGCAATCGTAAATAAAATACAATAAATAATCTATTGACTTCAACCTAGATCAAAGAAATGTTAACAAAGTTGTACTCTGCTTTTTTTATATTTTTTTTCCGTCCCTGGGTCGGACCTCTAATCATGTATGGCGCAACCCATAGAGGGACGGCTTGCTGTAGTGGGTTTCTACAGCAGAACTCAAGGGTGTGAACTTGGTTTCTCCCTTTATTTCAATTCATCTGTGGGAATGGGTCTTCTTATTTGGGACTTCTTTTTTTTATTATTATTATTATTCTTGTCTTCAGAGAGGGGGCTATATGGAGACCCCAGTCGATCATAGATACGGCACACCTCGGCTTGCCGTACCTTCCGAGTGGGGCTGTCCATCCCCCTTCAAAGTTGGAATCAATACCCTTACTGCTTGACTAGCTCTACTTTGCTTTCTATCATTCTCGTAATTAAGCCTTCCCTCCAAGCCTCCGCCAACCCGTACATCTCTTCCGTAGGGGAAGTATCCCCCATGTGACGATTCCGGTCGCCACACCACCCTTCCCGTTCGTAGCCCTGAGGGGATTTACCGGGAGTCGTCTTATAGACCTTCGTACTGATCGCATATCTCAGTCATCAGCCAGGCCTCGGTCGGGGGCATTTGCCCCCCATGCAAATGCTGCTGTCGAAATTTAACATCAAGTAAGATACCTCAGCTACAAACGCCCTCACCGTAGGCTTAGGTCGACCTACACGTACCCCTAAAACTATATAACCGCAGCGCGGAAGCACGAAATCTCGCGCCTACTCTAAATCAATCTCTTCAAAGTTACCCATGTGTCTTTGAATGCCATATACGCAACGATCAAATCGATTGGAGATCAAATTCCCACTCAAAATACTGCTGAGGACAGCATATAATTGCCCAAACTGTCGGGAGTTAGATGCCGTACTTTTGTCATTTTTCTCTGTACTTCACATCTTGGGCAGTAAAATTGCATATGTTCTGGTGAGTCTTCGCTTTCGCAGAAGGAGCAAGTAGATGTCTACATCAACCGGAATCTGCGTAAGTAGGAATTAAAACATCCTTGGCCCGTAACATTTGTGCCATGAAATATCCGACGTCTCCGTGTTTGCATACTAGCCATTTTTTTTCAAATCCGAATATAGGTGTCTCGTCCACGCCGCCTTTTCACCATCACTCCATCTTTGACTCCACTCTTGAATTATGGTTTCTCGTGCCTCCAATCTACCCGTTCCTTGATGCCGTAAAGCTTGTTCTTTTAATAAAAGATCTACTGGTGGGACCCTAGATAGAAAACAGACTGCTATCTATAAACGGCATATGATGCCGTTTGGTAGGCCGAAATTACACCAATGAGAGATCTTCTGTGTGATGCAATAAGACTATTCAGATTACGTTTTTTACTGATCGCAGCGTCCCAGATAGGCGAGCCGTATAAGATAATTGACATCACGGAGATACATAATGATTCTACTCTTGCTTGCTTTGGGTCCCATTTGGGCCATCATTAAGTCCCGCAGAGACTTGGTGGCTAAGTCAGCTCTTTGACATAAATACATTATATGCTCAGTAAAACTGAGATGCCTGTCCATTACAATGTAGACACTTGGAATCCTTGCCCCTTGTATGTTTAAGGCTACCTTCCCTGTCCGCCTTTTCCTGGTGATCAACAGAAGATGGGACTTCTCTGATACTATACTCAGTTTGTTTCGCATCACCCAATTATTTATGATATCTAAGGCCTCGTTACCTCGGATCATTATTTCATCTTTATTCTTTCCTGATATCATAAGGGCCAGATTGTCGGCGTAAGCAATGATCTCTGTCGATTCTGGGAGTGGAAGCCTTAGCTTCCACTCCCAGAATAGAATGTTGTTTTCGATGGGGTATCTTAATACCCTATCGAAAACAACATTCTAAGTTAGTGGCCCTATTAGCGAGCCCTGAGGGACGCCTCCACATAATATCCAGTTCAGTATACCCTCTAGCGTCTCAATATGCGTCCACCGTTCGCTGAATTATTCAGTCATTTGCTTTATAAGGTAACCACTGATGCTCCTGTCTTTCAAAGCAGTAAGAGCAATGACCCAAGGGACCGACCCGAAGGCATTCCTCACGTAAAGCAGCATCAACGCCAGAATGCCCCTGGTCCTCCAGGTTCCCTTCCTCATCTCCTTTGGCCATGCAACAACTTTTAATATAGCATCTTGGGCCGACTTTCCTTTAACAATGCCGAACTGATATTCATGCTTTACCCAGTCAATGTCTATCTCTTCCAGCAGTCTACTACACATCGCCCTTTCCATGACTTTGGCGGCGGTGTTCAGAAGGCAGAGAGACCGCAACTCTATGTGTCCACCCTAACCACCCCTTTTTGGTATGAACAGGGTGCGTGCCGATCTCCAGCTTATGGAGAAGGAACCTGTTTCCGATGATTATACATTGCCAGGACTTGTGATGGTATCTTCTTCAGTAGACCTTTTATTATTGTGGCCGGGAGACCATCCGGTCCCGGACTACTTGCATTACGCAATCTTATCACTGCAGTCTGTAATTCACTAAGTGTAAACTTACGTTTTTTGAACTCCGTTGATGGTTTCATAACTACTTCCTCACAGGAGAAGAGCCTAAGCATGATGTCTTCTGCCTCTCCTTTCGGTAGGATAGGCAATCGTCTCCCAAGGATCTTGGTTACGATCCTGTAAGTTAGGCCTCATGGATCGTTTTTCAGGTCCACGCAGAACTCTCTTTACTTGGCTCGTTTTACCTCCTTAATTGCATAGTTTAAGTGTTTGCGCTAAGATCGATAAGCCGCTAAGGTTGTTTCGACTTCATCTTCATCATGCATATTTCTTCACAATCTTTGAGCTCTTCTTCTGCACCGCATTAGTTCATTACGAAGTGCTCTTATTTCTTCAGTCCACCAGTATACTCGCTTCTTATGCGTTTGCGTACTAAATGCTCTATTCATTTCATCTATAATAGTGTCCCTGAAGGACTCAGGAGTAATCTGTTCTGTGCCTGTTCTTGCGTATATTTTATCCACCAACTGTTTTTCTGGGAGTCTGTTAGTGTCCGTGGTTTGAATGACACCCTGCGTCTGAGTGAAGGATCTGTCATTAAGAGCAACACAGCCAGGTGATCACTGACCAATTCCTCCAGTCTATCGATCAACAATATTATTTCATCCTCTTCCTCACTGTCATTTGAACTGATGGGACGTCTCCTCTTCCTGTCCTCTCTCGTTCACCAATCACTCCTTTCTGAAGTTTCCCTGCTTGGAGTTTCTGAGCTTGTAGTCGCCATCTCCATGAATTCTTCTTTGTCTTCAAGTACAGTATCTCGCTTTGGTTTCACTGGGAGCGAGACAATACTCTGCCAGTTTGGGATGGGTCCATAATGTCTCCAACCCAATTTTTGACCTTATCTCCGTCCCAAGAAGTGGCATGAGAAAATGGGTTGCACTACTGTTTTCAACGCCAGAAATCATATTAATTTGCCTACCCACACGGCCAAAATAAGAGGGGGCAGGATTGTGGGAGGGTTTGGTGGGGTGGAATCGATGAGATCCGAGGGTGGAGAGACAGGGAACCAAGGATTTGGGAAATATACGGGGTTAAAGGAGTCCCCTTATAATACCGAACTCAACACTTTGAAAAAATTTCACTATGTAACCACGACAAAAATTATTCCTTGTTGTAAACGAGTGACGTCAGTGAGTGTACTAGTTTTATGACTAGTGCAGACTGGATTATGTACAGTACAGACTGGTTATATGAGACAAAACTTCCTTTATAACCTCCAATACGTATAATATTAAAAGTTATAAATCTTCCGTATACACTATCCAAATAACACCTTATTTAACACTTAGGCTCTCCGTGATCCATAAATCTGTCCAAAACGATAGAATCCAAAAAATAAAACCTGTTCTAATGTGTTAAACACTACACGTTCCTGATGGAACTAAATTCCACCAAGAAAAATTTAATTTCTTTTCAGTCCGTTGTCCAAAAATCTTGTAATTTCTCAGGAATGTCCACAATAATTTTACCAACTATTACCGTCCAACGTACACTGATAAAACCACCGAGAAAAAGGAACTATAGCAGAGCCAACTGCACACAATAAGATCCGTCTCTCTTATCTGTACCCTTTGCTATATCGATTCAACTTAACTTCAGTAAGGTCATATTAGTCCTTGTAATAGGAGTAGTTACTACCGCTAGCAATGTCAATAGTCAAATCTGTTACAATATTTTCTGTTGTCTTTGTAGACTTCTAGGTAATCTTTTTTTGTTTCTGTATTTTGTTTACGATTGATCCGGTTTATAAGAGACCATAACTAAATTTAATAACAATACTCAAACGGGAGAGGTTTTCAGTGACACTCTTCAATACAATTTACACTAGTCAAATACTTTACATACAAGAAAAGCATATAAAAACGTACAAAAAGATTAGGTACAATAACTTAGATAAAAAACCAGTTTATAACACAATTAAAAATAAAAACGAAACAGTACTAGTGTATGTAAAAGAAAATAATGAAATTAGGCTGCCCATGAAGTAATCGGGATGACCCTCACCACTCAGAGATTCAACCAAACAATCAAATAGACAGTCCCAAGTCCAGCACATGAAGGCGTTTTAGGGCCTTACATTCTCGCTACTCTGAAGAACATTTAGAGCTAGTTTACATGACATTATAATCTCTGTTTATATTTAGATCTGAACCTTTAGATTTCTTCTCGAATACTTTAAGGTAATACAAGTTAATCATGAATTAAATTTTTTAAACATAGTACCGTTGTAGATGAGATTAGTTATAATAAAAAAATAAAATAAAATTCCACCTTACCAACAATTTATATTATGTCTAGTAATTTCGGTCATTCGACCATCCTCAGGAGGGAAATTTTTTCTAATTTAAAACTTAAAATTAAAAATGTAAATTAAACAATTATTAAGTATTAAAATTATATAACTAGTCGTCATTGTTTAAAACTGAGTAAGTCCATTTCGTAAGAGTGTCTCAGTTGTTATGAATAGTAGTAGTTGGAAAATAATAAACTCTAATATGCATATATCTTAGATAGGCAAGAATTATATAGTTTAAAATGTGAAGACTGCGATCTAATGAAGTTTCTTAGAGTTAAGTCTAACTATGTTGAACACATTTTAAAATATAAAACATACCTTGATAAAATAAACCTAGATAATTTTGTTAAAATATTCAATTTTTCCAACGATTTTTATAAAACCAGTATTCTCAAAAAATTTCATGTATATTATTATAACAATAAATTTATCAATGAACAAACCAAATTTCAAAATGGTTTTCTATTTAGACAAATAATTGATAATTATCAATTTATCATCTGATTTTCTCCCTTCAACTATTACTATTCATAAGAACTCAGACACTCTTACGTAACGGACGTAATCACTTTTAAAACAATGATAATGAGTTATGATTTTAATATTTT
The DNA here is from genome assembly GCA_010016005.3 of Zanna intricata. Lineage (NCBI taxonomy): Eukaryota > Metazoa > Arthropoda > Insecta > Hemiptera > Fulgoridae > Zanna > Zanna intricata. The sequence goes on along the minus strand of JAAAKQ030476333.1, from coordinate 10,705 downwards.
GTAATTTTATAATTAACGTTTTTAATTTTAACGTTTTAAATTATAAAAAATCTCTCTCTGAGGGTGTTCAAATTGCTGAAAGAATTAGACTAGAGACATAAAATAAATTGTTGTAAGGTTGAATTTATTTTATTTTTTATTTTATAACTAATCATAAATTTTCTGTAACTAGCAATCCAAATGCCTTCCATTTGGTTTCTTGCCTACTTACTCTGGAAACATTGTATAATTTCGAGGTTGTTGCTACTCCTTGTACCTCATGGTACCGATTGAAATAATCTTTCCCAGTCGTATGCTGCGGTGGATGAACGTAGCTGTAGGAACAATGAAGGATAGACTAGAGAAATTATTCAGTAACATAGGATTCCTGTTACAACAGAAAGGAAACCTAATAATTTTACTCGCCAGGGTGATACCCAACTCTGCTGATGAATAAATTTCTCAAAATTGCTAAATAAAATATCCACCTTCTTTGTAGTCGACAAGAGGAGATTCTGGTCTGAACAGATTTGATTTTAGGATTCAGATCGTCGTTTTCATAAAAGACCAAGACCTTTTATGAAAAAAAAAAAGACTTTATCAACTATACCTTGTAATTCGTGCCATTAAAGTAATTATGTTTTTAAACATACGAGTATAATATTTGTTAAATTGCGGGACTGATTAATTGAAAATTTATTTGCTTAGCACAATGTAATGCATAATTTATATTATTATATTTTATGCCCCAATTACACACAAATTATATAAAAATATGTATTTATATATATTTTTTATATTTATTAAATGAATCATAAGTATTTTTTTTTATGAAGTAATATAACTACATTTTAGATATAACAACATTAAGTGAAATGAGTTTCGGGATTTAACGTTTGAAGAAAGAAAATTGCTTTAAAGTTTGATTTCGAATTTGATAGAGTTAAAATAACTTATTTAACTGATGTTTTCTACAAATTATATTTATCGCTTTTAAAAATTAAATTATTTTTAAGCCGTCTAAATTTTATAATTCCCTCAAAAGATTAAATATTAAAATAATTTAATTATAATCTCAGTACGGAATAAGTTTGATATTGAGTTTGCTTAGTAAAATAAAGATATTCGAAGTAAGAGTTGGGATTAAATTGGAAGCGGATGCAACTTATGATTGAGTTTCTAAAGCATTAGCATTTATACAGCTGCACCATTTTATGAAGGAGCAGAACGGGTTTTTACAGAATTCTCACATCTTCCTTTAATTTATTGCCAAGGCTGAAAGCAATAATTCGTTTTACAGCATAGGAATATAAAATTACTAAAAATTAAGAAAAAATTATCTTCAATTTAAAAAGTACATTCATTGAATTAAAATCATAATATTTTCAGTTGAACTTCAGAAATATGATAAATATGTGCATCTTCTTATAAATACATTCATATCTAGTAATAATTGATTAAAAGAATTAATCTGGGGGTATTTTTGTACTCGTTAGGTTTATAGTTTAAAAGTTTGAGTACACAACGCCTAGTTAATAGAAAAAGATACTAGATTTAACCAGGCAATTAAATGTTTTATTCAGTAAAACTTAGTGATTTCTCACCATCTTTGCTTCAGAACTGACTTATTTTGGAAATTTTTTAAACGAAAACAAATCAAAAAAGAAAAATCACAAGGTAATTTATAATTCAGTTTCTATTTCAGTAAACATGAGCGTTATTATGTATAATGTAATGAATCAACATAAGGTTAAAAAACGAAATATTCACAAGTATTTTAATATCATTTGGTAGTTGTCGTCGTCATCGTTTTCGTTGTTGAGAGTTTATTATTAATATTATTATATTTTTTTTAATGACTTTTCGATGAAATACGAGTATATTGCCGCATAGCAGAAGTGGTAGATGAAAATTAACTTTCTTAATGTTTTGATGTATTAGGATTACGAATATACCATTCACTTAAATTCGGGTTTTCTTATAAATATACACATGTATTTGTAGGCCTATGCATAAAACTTTGCGACTCAAAAATTTCCAAAACTTCTAGATCAATATTTCACTGAAATTTAGTTATGATACAGAAATATATCTGAAGTTGTATGTATGAGATTTGTTGAAGATTGATTGAGCCGTTAAAGTTACGCTTAGCTCAGTGTAAGGTCAAAAAAATTTTGAGATTATGTTTAATGTGTTGGATTGTATCTTTCATACGCGCTTATACAATGAGTAGCAGTAGTGAATGAGCTGAAATTTGATGTTTGTGTATAAGGTGTGTGGTTAATCGAACGAATGAAGTAAGTTGTATTCCGAAAATTAGTGCATTTCTGAAAATCACGACTAAATAGTGAGCACGTTAGAAACGAAAAGTTGGCCTTCTTCTCGAAAAGTTTTTTTTAACTAAGAATTAATAAATTAATTAATAAAACTAATATTAATAATTAAATAAAATATTATGAATCTTACTTTTTTAATTCGTGATCGGATATGTGATTCACAACAATTATTTACTTTCCTTGCTTCTCAGTACTTCTTAATTTCTTAGATTCCTCAGTTAATGAGTGTGACGGCCTGCTGACATCTTGCATCTTTTTATATACATTGATTTACCTACAGATTCTGCAAGGCATTCACTACTTGTAATCTTTTAAATGCTGTCATTGCCCTCACCTTGGATATTTAGGAAATTAGTTTTTATAATTACAAAATTAATTATATATCTTCATCTTGTGTTATGAGAATTTTACTACTTCCATTTTTTGTAAATTAATGTTAACATACCCCTTGATACAATATTAAAGTAATTTTGAGGTTGTGGCTAATGTAATTTGTATTTCCTTCTTCGATATAGTATTTGAATGACATCTTCATGCTTTCTTTACGCGATAATATTGAATGAATAATTTCCTTAGTGCAATAAAGTTTTTCTGAAGAAAGAATTTTTTCCTTATCAGTCATTAACTTGTCTTTAAGTGAAGTTACTACTTGGAAGGAATAAACAGAATTTTTTTTTAATTTCTAATTCAGAGAGTTCGTCCATAAGGAATTTAAATTTTATGTGATACACTTAAAGAATTATGATTATTTTCGGAATGAATGTGCTTACTTTATTTGAACGTTTGAATTGATTCACCATTACAATTTTTTGTTCTTTATTACATTTAGTAAAATTTTTAACAAAAAAATCTATATAATTAAGCAATATCTTGTATATTTTACAAGTTGAAATTATTTTGTAAGACTTGACCTTGATTGATATTATTACTTTATTAACTTTATTATTAAATAAATATTTATTTATTTAATTTTTTTTTTTATTATTTATTTTTTTATCTTTACGGTAGACGATGATGCAACTTTGGCATCGATTAAACTGCTATATATATTGGATATTGTGAACGAATGGCTATGTAAATGAAGATAATGATAAATCTGTCATATCATATTACGTTAATGCTGAGGAGAGATGTTTGTCCAAATGTCCACTTAGTTAATATTTATATCCCTCGTATAAACACTGTAAGCTATCTGGGAGTGCATTTGGATTGTCGTTTAACATGAAGGGATCACATTACAAAAAAGAGAAAGCAATTAGATAATAAGTTTAGGCAAATGTACTAGTTACTGGGCAGGGGATTTCCTTCCTTTCTAACATATTACTACTACGTAAGGTATTCATAGAACCAAACTGGAGCTACGGTATATAGCTATGAGGAACATCATGTATGAGGAAAGTAAAGAACATCCAGAGATTTTAAAACGAAGTGCTCAGGTTCTTAACAGAAGCGGCTTATTTTGTAAGAAGCGATGAGATCCACGATTGTCTAATTTTACAGTAAATTCGTGAGGAAATCGAGCTTATAAGTACGGAATAGTCATCTAAACTAAACAAATAAGTAAACCTCCTAGCGGTGAATCTGTTGAACAGTAGGGATGTTAGACGTCTAAAGAGCCGATATGTGTTTGACCTCGGTTTTGTTGCGTAGCGATGGACTTTACCTTCCAGGACTAAAATGTCAATTATTACTGACAACTTAGTTTTTTTATTGGATTTACATCATCAAATTTTATATTGCTTTTACGCATCTCCTGTGAGAGAGAATTCAACTGCCGATTGAAAATATTTAATGATTACAGATATACTGAAAACAATTAAAGTGTGGTCAGTCGTCTTCTCCACTGATCATTAAATCGTGAACTGCTCTACTATTGTATGTGTTGGGTTGAAATTATAACTTTTGAGAAGCCTCCTTTTTTTACTAATTAACGGGTTTACTTTCATTCAAACGGTTATGAAGCGCTTTTGAATTTTCAGTTTTGAAGGGTCCTCCATGTCCTCCAAAATTTTTTCACTCAGAAAGGTTTTATATAACTTCTTAAATTTTGCATTAAGGTTTAGACTTTAGGACATTGAAATATTTCACAATAATAATCTTGCTAACAGAGTGACCAATTGATTAGTTGTAAGAAATAAAGCGTTAGAAATTAAATCAACCTATTATTATTGGCCTGACTAATATATTGTTTTTGTTTTTTAATTAATACAAATTACACAAATAAATATAAATTAAAATATACAAATTAAAATGCTGAATTACTTTAAAATAGTAAGATAAAAATGTAAGAAAAGATTCTTTGAAATATTTTTAAACATACGATGAGGATGGGACACAAGACTAATGTAAAAAGTTTAATTAATTTTTAATAGAGCTAAAGAACCTAACTTCGTATGTGAAATATTTGTCTTAAAGGTGAATAATGTATAGGTAGCTGCGACTGTAGGTAAGCGAATAGAGTCGAAAGATTTATACAGAACAGAAAGGTAACGACAATAGCATAAAATCAGTCAAATTAATTATTATCCACAGAAGTAATCATTTTCAAGACCATTATATGATTTAAATTTTGATAATTCACCTCATTACATTTCCCAACACAATTTAACAACGCTGAAAATTTGTTTACTAACATAAATAAAACTAAAACATATGAAAAAACCATAAGAAAAGTTTTGAAGAAACCTATTGCAGACAATCTTTTCTTACTTTATTAATGTGTTTTAAATAAAATAAAAAGGTAACTTTTTGCAATAAATTCTAATAATATCAACTAGGAAAAACTCATAAAACATTCTTATTTTGAAAAAACTATCTTAATCGCAACTATGATGTTTGTGATTTGACACACAATTAATTTTACATTTAAAAAAAGAAAAGTAGTTATATTATCAAATTTATCACAATCTTCTTTTCACCAATAAATCTTATCGTGTAATTTTATTTTAGAAACTAGGAATAACAACATAGTATTTTAGAATAAATATTTGGCTTTTAACATATGGTATTGATAATATTTTATTTCAAAGTAATGAGGAAAGTCGATGATAGTTTTCTCCACATAAACGTATAAAAAAAATTAATAAATTGGATTAGGTGTTAAGTTTTGTTTGTATGATACTGGTTCCAGCCTTTAATTATTAAGGATAAAATTTTGCCATGTGGTGGGGGCCTCTTCCTGTTTGATAAAGAGATTTATGTTTCCACTCGGGAAATGAAGACATTTACGGTTTTCCCGACCAGTAAAGGCTCACGGTTTAGTCAGTTCGCTAATGGAGCAAGTCAGCTTTAAATAGTATACTACACCAGAAAGCTCCATTTTATTACACACCTTTTTAATGAGGTCATCAAGCATCACGTTAGCGTTGGACGCAATCTAACTCGCTCTTCCCACATAAATCTTATAAAATTACCAAGCAAAAGTAAATTAGTTCTGTATTCAAAAAAAACTAAAAACATAATAAACTTTCCTTAGGAATGTTTAGTATAAAATTCTTATAGACGCTTTTATTTCAGTATCGATGCACTTTGTGTAAGTTTAATAAATATATATTGCAGATGCACAATATTTTATATTTAATCTTCATGAGCAAAGATGAATATGACAACTGCTTTTATACACACATATACAAGTAGTGTTACAAATTTTTACAATGAATTTTAAGCATAGATCTCGTTTCATTTTATACTAATAAAAAAGCTATTTTGACTATGTAGTAATGTATTTTTTATACAACAAATTCGGTCTTCTTGCAAAGTGATTTTTTTTTATTTATGCATTTATGCATGTACTAATTATTAACAAATAATACAGTATATTACTAGCTCATAGTTTACAATCAATTATTATATACACTACTAACAATAAAAAAATTTGTTGGCTGTATAGTGGTGTGTATTTTTCATACGAAAAAGTCCGTATTCTTGCAAAGTTTATTTTTTTCATATCTTAAGTATTAACAAATAATTCAGCAAATTACTAGCTCCTAATTTACAACCATTATTATATACACCCATCCTTTTCTGTATAACTATAGCTTTTTTTTTTTAAGAACACATATTATAGAAAAATTAATTGCATTCTAATAAGATATGTATTTACTTGATCTTAAGAGTTACACTTTCTTATTAATATGTCTACAAAAAAATTGCAGTTATCAATTATTGTTTATTGATTAATTTACAGTAATATTTCATTCATCTCGCAACAATGAAACATATATTAAATTTATTTCGTTAGTATTTTATTAACACATCAGCTAAAAATACTTATCGTAAAACGTTCCTTTTATTCATTTTTACTTTATGTTTTACCCTTTAACAGTTCGACACTCTATCCAAAAGAACCATCTGTTTTTTCGATCACTAATGTTTTATAAAAAACTATTTAAAATCGTTTAATATCAAGAGATATTAAAAACTTACGATATGATCGTTTCTAAGATACGGGATTTATTTTATAATGTAATAATTATCGCAAAGTTTTCGTAATACTTTTCTAATGCAGGTCAACGATCTTTTAAAACTAAACCTTTTCTAATAGTACTACAATATCTTTCGCTGATGACACAGCTTTGGTTTTTTCGGCCGAGACGTGGAATGAAGTGCATGAGTACTAAATACATGTTGAGTAAATAATAGCGAATCGATAAACAGTATCTGTCGTCAGTCAGTAGACGAAGTCAATTCAATAAAGTATTTCGGAGTAATATTGGACTATCAAATGATGTGAAGTATCCATGTACAGTATTTAACATCAAAACTAAAATTTCTTATTCTTACTTTTTAAAAATAAACAAAATTATCTTGAAATAGTAAGATTTATATATTTTGCATATTCTCATTCTCCTTTCCAATATGGAATAGAGGATATGGAGAGGAACATATTATACCCATCTTAATAAAATATTTATTCTCCAGAAATATTTAATTAGAGCAGATCTTGGAAGACCTCTTCCAAGATCTAGGTAAGGTTATATCCTGGTACACGCTTATTTGAAGAATATAGAGTACCTACTTTGAGACAATTATGTGTCAAGAAAGTAATAAGACTACTACACATAAACAAAAATATAAATGATTTTAAATTTAAAAATACACCGTCCAATACTCGTTCAGCAGAAAAAAATACTTGTACCACATTCTTTTCAAAATGAAATGTTTGCAAATGTTAATTTTCGTATTACTCCAGTATATTTTCTAACAAAGCCATCAATCATTTTAACATCTAAATAATAAATAATAATTTAATCAAAGAATAAATGAATGAGTGAAACGCAATATATATTTTAAATTACCAAATTGAAATACAAAAATGATCCACACTAATAGCAATAAATTTAACATAATATTAAAATTTATAGAATTACAACAAAATAAATTAATATACCATTTAACATTAAAAGTCGACATATATAAAACTGAATGTTTAAGTGAATTTTAAGGATGAAAAAATTCATTACACTTATAAATTTCTTTGTTGTCTTATCTTTTATTTTTTTTTTTTTTAATTTCTCAATTATGAATTTATTTTACTTCATTTTATTTGATTTCAATGTAAATTTAAATAATTTTACATTTTGTTTCTATGTATTTTTCTTTTAAGTGTATTTTATTTGTGTTAATTTTCAACAATTTTTTTTAATGTTCTTTTTTTTATTTTTAAATAACATATGTTACAAAAATAATACATTTTTACTTCATTAAAAATTGTATTTTTAATTAGTTTTTTTTTTTAAATTTTCCTATTATTATGATATGAATTCACGGTTAGCGCTCAAGGTTTTGTTACCTAAGTCAAGGATAAATATGTTGAATAAAATTGTACATGTAATTTTTAATTACAATAAATAAAAAAAAATAAAAAAATTAAGATGGAGTGGTAGATTCTCTGCTTTTCACCCGCAATGTTCTGGGTTCGAATTTTGATCCAGCTTCCCATTTTTCATAGATAGAAAATTTAATTAAAAATTTATTATCATTAAAAACTGTAATTTATATTTAACTGAAAAATCGGGTTTAAAGAACATGTACATAGTTATTTTTTAAATAATAAAAAAATGCTAGAGAAATAAATATATTTTATATAAAAATAGTTACTGTTGTTCTGAAAACGTACTACGTATAATACATTTTTATTTTTATTAAAAAAGTGCTCTTTAAAAATTTTATATCATATCTACTAATAAAATTTATGTGCGGGCGCGTGAGTGTTATTTATTTCGAAATTACTGAAATAACAACACATACTTTATTAAGTGCTATATAAATATCAGTAATAAACGGTTTTAAATGATTTTATAAATATGAACTTCAACTCTGTATTAATACTGGAGCAGTAAAATTAAATTGTAATTTAAACCCCGTGAACCGTGATATATTTTTCATATAAATTGCGTACATTATATGTACTAAATTAAGAACGGATGAGGGAAATGCCATACGGTAGTACAAATGTATGAGCTTCACCAGACTACTCTTTTTATATAGAATGTTATGTAATTACCACTACATTACTAACTCTCCAGTGATTAAACTACAGGCACTCCAACTGATGACTACATGATTAGACTACTATCCGATTAAATTGATCACACTCCAACTATTATTAGGCTAATTCCTACGAGTAGTCACAAGATGTTTATTTATAAAACTTCTTTAATTTCATAACACTCCGATTACCAATCCCCGTAAGTTATCAATAATTTTTAATAAATGAACTTAACATCATTTTAACGTATCTGCGTCCACATCAGCTATACCTCTGTAAAAAATGTTTGAAATCTTGAAATATTTATAACGGTAAGTAATGTGATACTACCATTATTCCTTTCAAAATATTTTTAAGCCATCCAAGGATAATCCAATGGATTTGATAGTTATTTTCTACAATTTCACAATTTAATTTAGCTAATCACACTATTCAAGGATATGTTTTATTCAAGTACCGAAACGGTGCATTATTGGTAAAATGTTATCTTTTAGAGAAGTTTAGAAATATAAAATTGATTTATTATTAAAAATTACAATGGATTGAATTAAATTCTACCTACCTTTCTCGTTTTTAAAATGTATATATTTCGGCTTTCCTTCTACTTATCATTTTTTTGAAGATTAGAATTTTCATTAATTTTTTCTAATGAAGTCTATTTAAAGTAGCTGTTAAAATATTTTTTCGATATAAATCCCATTCTTGAAGGAATTTGGATATCAAAAAATTATTTCTTTACAGAAATATACGCTTGCTTAAATCCTTCTATTTTTTTGGGATATTCAAATAGCCTGAAATTGTACTTTAATACATATAATCGTATATTATACACACATTTTTTTCCCAATCTGATTTATGTAGTTTAATTAAGTATTAGACTAGACTACGTGTAGTATAAATTTTTTTTAGCCTCCGGGATCATCGTTAGATAAATGATAATTTTTGTAGCGGGTGAAAATGCCCTGCCTGATCTGAGATTCGAACCCGGGACCTCCGGATGAAAGGCCGAGACGCTACAACTCGCACCACGGAGCAAGTACACAAAGACCTCACACACACACACACACACGCACACGCACACACACACACACACACACATATATATATATATACATTATATTTAAAATTAAATTAATATTTTAGTTCTCGGCCTTCACGCTGTAGTGTTTACAACCAACGGAGTTTAATAAGCTAGCAAAACTTAACACTGAAAAAACTGTCTTTTTTTAATACTTCAAGAAAAAAAATCAAGTCAAACAGCTACTAAGTAGAGTGGTTCTGTATTTTGACATCCTCTGATATATGGAACACTATACCCAATTCCTTACTGAACGAAATATATAGGATGCATATCACGGCAAAAATGCTATGGGCTTTATTGCATACTGTAATTTTTCAATAATATCTAACTTGTCTGCGCTCTTCCAAAAAATAGAATTAGAAATTTTGAATCCCCAAGAATAGAAAGTTTAAATGGCTTCCACCTGGCTGTATAGTTGCTCCAGGTGCAGTAGGAATCCAGACGCTGTCGTTGGATTCTTTTTTCTTCCTCACAAACCAACAGATTATTTTCTTGAATCCTACAATGGTTCTATCATTTTGTTAACAGCCATTGTAATGATCTAGAAACGTTTTAGAAGTTTATCTATAAACATCTAACATTATTAGATGTATAAACATCTAAGATGTTATAAACATCTAACATTATTAGATGTTTATAGATAACATCTAACAATGACCGTTCAAGAGTTAATTTAAAAGATATGTTCTTGTGTTCTTCCATTGCATTGTTTTTGACTGAATCCAATATATATATATATAGAATTTTAAAAATCAGATGGGTGGATAAAGTTACAAATGAAGAGGTTTTGTGGAAAATCGATGAAAAAAGATGCATTTG
>JAAAKQ030476323.1:0-22928 GCA_010016005.3 Zanna intricata | reverse complement strand
TCTTTATCTTTTCACCTTGCACCGTTACTCCGGTGCTAAATTGTTCTTTAACTTCATTAACTGCTAGTTCTATGTAAGGATTAAAACGTAACGGGGATAGGGAACATCCTAGTCGGACTCCCTTTTTTATTACCGCTTCTTAGAGCGGTACATTTACAATCTTTTAAATTTAATACATACTTTACAAGAAATTTAAATTGTTAAATAATCTTTTATCGTTGGCAAAATCTATCGATTCCTTGATAAAAATTATCAATCGTTTTTTATCATATAAATACTAAAGACAGAGCATTAATCCGTTAATCCGAGCACCTCGGATTTCTGTAAAGCAATATGTACCAAGGATGACAGGTTTTATTCATTTTACGGATATATACATATACTTCCAAATATCAAAATTTTTGCATTAGTCCTTATACAAGTCTCTTTACTTCGGAAAGGTAAATAATCAATTTATAACACTAATACAAACAAATTTTTAATTTGACAAAATTTAAAAAAAAAAAAGATATTTTCATAACCCCACTCAGAAAAATAAGTTCCCGATCCGTCTCGGTGGGATGTACTATCGCTATCAAATTATTTTTAATTATTTACTGTCGTTAAAATAAAACATTTTTTAGATCCAAATATTAATTTATTTAGTATCGAATTATATTACTGTAAAAATTATATTGTAAATAAAAGAAATACAAAACTTTTGAAACGTAATACATAAAACGAATATTAATACTGAACGTGAAATTTAAAGAATGTAAAGATACACCTAGATATATGAATCTGCTAATCAAGTTGACGTAGAAGAATGATTGCAATTTATTTTTATTTTCAATTCATGCGTTCAGTCGCTAAAAGAGTTTGACAAGAATACAACAATAACATATTTTCACAAATTTACTCGAGCGCCTACAAATACGTAAACGTATTTTACTTCAGTGAACTATAGTAAACATATAAACATAATCTTGTAATTTTTATTATTATTTTAATAAAAATCCATTTTGAAGAAGGAGAGCGAAAGCACTGAATGGCTTTAACGGAAAGTTCAGTAAGTGAAAACACTAGTTCTAACAAAGTAAATAAATATGTGAAGGTTATTTTTTATTAGTAAAAATGTAAGGTAAATAAATATGCTTGATTATCACAACGCGTGCGCGCGCGCACACACACACACACACAGATATTCAAATTACAGAATCAGTCTGTAATTTTAATACCTGGAGTTCAGTTTTTAATCTTAACGACTCGCATTCTCAACGCCGTAGTGTTCCACATTGGGAACGGTGGGCGAAAGCATTGTTATATGGTTTTTTAAAAATATTTTTTTTTAATGTGACAGTATATTACGCTTCACTTCATAAATATAAGCACTATTACAGTGTTTAGTCTGTTTCTTTATCATAAGTACGTATATTATATCTTACAATTATACTATGTAATTTTTGCAGAAATAATTTGAAGCCGATACAAGACATTTTTGTAAATAATTGTTCTCATTAACAATAGTAGGGCTCTTCGATAGTGCTTAAGTTTATTATTTTATTGCTCGATTCTAATTAGTAAAACATCGTGGCCAGGTGACCCTCAGTTGTTACAAACCATAAATACCCTAATCATACGTACAGTGGGCGGAGGTGATTTTGATATTAAATCGAACAGTGATATTTTTTAATCATGTAACTGGAATTATAATACAATTTTGAATTGGATATTTATAGTCAATTAACGGAAAATATAGTAAAAGCATTATAATTAAATTTAACCTATTACGAAAGAGATAAAATTCCATTTACGTAATTCACAGAAATGTTATTAATTTAGTACTCTAACAACTTGTATGTTTATCCGTTGACTCACCACATCACGATTCGCGGAAAGCAATCGACTTAAAGATACCTTCACATTATCTTACACTTTTTACACATTTTTTTCTTCATATTTGGCCTATTTTATATATAATCTAAATTTTTATCATTTTAAAGCGTCGCTTAGAAAACTGGGAAAACAATTTATTATACAGATTCGGGGTAGTTTTGTCTTTTTGTCGATTATGTATCGGTAATATTATTAAACAAAAAATTAGTTTAAAGTATTTCTTTGGTAGTTATTATCAGCATCATCCGTTCTAACAATTAAAAAAAAAGAAAATATTACGAGTCGTGCATATAAAAGAAGTTATTTTGTTATTATGATTAATCACGTAAATACGTGAGTAAGATTACAAACAAAAAAAAATAGTCAAACTGAAGAAATTAAAACATCCTTACCTTTATAAAAGGCGAAGAAAAATGAAAAGCAAATTTAAAATCATCAAACGGACGATATCCTAGTTTCATTTTAAAATTTGAGATTTGTTGCAGCAAGACTACCGATGTGTCTGTATTATGACAAAAACTAAAAGTTGCCAACAAAAAAAAAAATCGGCATTCGAGAAGGTTTATCACGTTTTATCATTCCACGCAAATATCGGAATACAAAGGAAACTGTAACTTTACCGGACGATTTCGAAATTCAGCTGCGCATAGAAAGATGACAACTTGATTCTTCTTTAAAAGTTAGAGACGGTCACTAGCTCTTACATTACTGCAAAAGCATTTCTACTAAAAAGAAAATATAATGGAAAACCAATAACATCCTTGGTTGAACAAATTAAAAAAAAAAAAGAAGTTAAATAACTTAGGATCTATCTTTATGATAACGTCAAGCAACAAACACTGTTGTATTTCATATTTAAAATTAATAAAGATAAGGAAACAGAAGGTGAAGTAGCAGACGTCACAGATGAAATTCATTTTCCTTTCCCCCAAATACCAACTCCGAGGGCGGGGACCAAAATAGTCGTGTGGGTGGTTAAATTAAGCGGAATTAGGCCAGTAATTCATTTCTGATGAGTCGAAGAAATTCTCTCCCACTTAGCGACACGGGCGATCCAAATGCCCCAGGGAAGTCGGAGACGACTAAACGGCCCCAACTGGTAAAGGGAAGAAGAGAATACGCCTAGCCTCTACTGATGAGGAAGATCTTGCACCAGGCAGCCTCAAGAAGATCATAAACCAGCTTACTTTGGCAATCATTACTCTTAGGCAGAACTTAGGTTCTAGGTTGCAGCAAAACATTACCAAATACGAGAAGGAGTAGGTGACAATTGAAAAAGGCCTTAGGGCACTATTGGAGATATCACCTCCGTTATGCGTAATAACACAAGCCACTCAAACGGAACCGTTGAGTGATACAAGATTTGAAAAGCTACAGCAGAGACAAAGCGAAAGCAGGTGCGGAGCGCCTTGTGCGGAATATGGACGAATGATGTTACAGGAGGCATGAAGAGGTTGATTACTATCTATGCCAGGTATTGACGGGTCATGGTATTTTGGAAGCTATCTACACCGTACAGGTAGACGAAATACACCTTATTGTATTTTTTGCCAAAATTCTATGGATCCACCGGAACATTCGATATTTGACTGTCCACCATGGGACAATTATAGACTTAGATTTAGTTCATTAGACTTCACACCACGGAACATGGTTCCAACTATGCTTGATTCTGAGGATACATGGAAGGCCGTATTATCGTTTGTAACAACTGTCCTACGTAAGAAAGAGGATTGAAGGCGGCCGATCTGGCCGCCGTCAGAGGAGGATCTGACATTGCCGTCCTCAGCGGTTAGAGGCTAAGGCACATAAAAGGAAAGATCCAGACCCAGTGGGCTGCCGTACTGGATTTATAGCCGGCGGGTGGGGAGGCCCCACTAGAGGCAAGGACATTCCCTTAAGTTGAGCAATACTTAATTGTAGGTCCGACCTATGGGAGAAGCGGAAGAAATAAGGTGAAATACTATTTACGTACATTCATACATATCATCTTATTCATCCTCTGAAGTAATACATTACGGTGGTTCCATAGGCTAAACAAAAAAAGAAAGAAAGGTGAAATACTAGACGATGAAAAATGGATTAAAGAAAAAAAAACAATAAATAAATAAAAAATAAATTTAATTTGTTAAAGACATTTTAAATACTAACAGATTATTTGAAGACGCAGACTAAACTGTATTACGAAAAAACTGTTTCCTAAATCGACTGAAGCACCGAGAGTGAGCATAAATCAGATTTTAGCATTTCAAATCATAAATAGAAAGAGCCCGACTTTCTGTCTTTCGAGACATAGGATAGAACCTTATCTTAAAAATACATTATTTTGAAACAATAAATTATGAAAAGTAATTTAAATAAAAAGTGGGCTCTGAAAACAGAAATTTAAAAATAAACCGTCGTAAATACCATGTAATCTTTCGAAGGACTGCAGGATAGGCCTAATAACCGCATAAACTGAAAGATTATGCAAGTGAAGTCAAATCTAAAACATTCAGGACGGGCAGTACGCAACCGCGTGATCTACAGGCAGCAATAATAAAGATAAAATTGTTGGCTGTATTTATTATTCTTCGTAATAATAATTCGAATTAAATTTTATTGTGATAGAAATGTATTATGTACCATTTAATAAACATAAACACGGAAATGGATAATATCCGTTTAAATGCATTCAAATTAGTTAACTGTTCTGACTCGATTGAACTAGTATACAGATAATGCGGGAACTACGTAAGTATTAATTCTTGCCCTACTTAAAAGAATGATGTAATCTATCTTTCTTAATCATCGACTGTTTAAGAGATTATGAAGAAACAAACTTACGGTGAGTGAAGATCTCCGATGTAAGTATATAAAATAAAATACTACAATTTAAATTTTCATTTAAAAAAAAAACAAACTATAAGATCACAACAATTATGATATCACAAATCGTTAGGCAATTATTAAAAAAAAAAAACAGAAATGCTTAAGATTTAAATATTTCCAATTACGGACCTGAGTTTACTGCACACCAAGTACCACGCGTAATACAATGGCTATTAATAATAGATAATGTACATAAAATAACTGTAAAATGTAAGTCGAAGAATTAACAATACTTCAGTATAAATAATTTACCTGTAATTTCATGTTATATTTTTCTATTAGTTTACAGTTGACATACTTTACTGTCATGTATGGATTATTATACACCGTTACATAAGTCGTGCATCCTTTGTTTGGTAGATAGCTTATACCAGCGATACGAATGTTTAAAAAAAATATAAATTTATATTTCCTTAGGGCTGTAACAAATAACAGATTCAGTAGAACAAAATACAAAAACATCGAAATCAATAAAGGCAAATATTGAAGAGTAGGACTGACTTCGCGGTGCATCTATAGTAATGAAGCGCGTGCAAAATCTCAAATCTACTTGCTCTGAAATTGTCTTACGCCAGGAAATATGAGAGAGTAAAATAAGTTTGCGTACTAAGCGTTGCGATCTGCGATCATTAAGTCGTCTTTGGAATACTTTGGAAGTAACAAAGGCAAGCCTTTGCGATAAAAAAAATTTAATGCAATAAAAAAAAAATCGCATTAACGGCTGACTAAGAAATTTTATTACAATCCATACAAAGAAAAACCAAGTACGATTACAATAAAATCAGCAAGAATTGACAATTACAGTACACAATTTACGATTTTCTTACAATTTAGTAAATAAATTTAATGATAAATAATGAATACAGATAATTCGGGTTTATGGTCTAAAAAAAAAAGTGAAAAAGTGCATATTAAATTTCTAGTCGCGAAATAACTTTTAAAGGAGGTTAATACGCGTATAAGAATGGTCTGTAATCTTCAATGGAAAATTAAAAAAAAATGCTAGCTTTACCCAAAGTAGTCCTCATCTGTGTCCCTATATTAATGTAATAATAATCAATGCTTATTGCTGAATCAATTATGACGTATTTTTACTTTGCAGTTCTGTATCCGATATATAAGATTGGATTCGTTACTCCTTAAAAACCCGACTATTCAAAGACCCGATCAAAGACGCCGTTTTTCAGTCTTTAATCCACTTACACATACTATCACATCGTCACAATGATTAATATCGACACAAACGTTTAATTGTGCTCTTTATTGGCCTGTTGTGCGAAATTTAAGAATCTGAATTTAACTCCGACTACGGTTTCGCTTATTTAATAAAATTAAGGGTGAAAGAACAAAAAAAAATAAAGGCATTACAATTAGACGATGAAATATCGATAAAAGTCGTTTATAACTTTTTCGAACAAATGATTTGACCGAGATTAAGATCGACCGAATGAACTCTTTAAATATTTCTTTAAGATGAAGTTCCCATTAAAATTTTCGCGAAATAAACTGCTTGAGCTAGAAAGTAATAATATTAATAAACTTCTCTGCGTAAGATGAAGACTGAATTGATAGTTAAAATAACGACAACGACCGAAACACCGGATGTCATGAAAAAGGGCTGTTGCAATTTATACAAACAAGATACAACAAAATCGTGATATAAACGGTATACATAATTATCGAAACATTTCATGCAACAAAAACTCGTTTATCCGGATCTCATTGATCACGTAGTCCAATTAATTTTTCCCTTTCCTTTTAATCGGTATCTACTAACATTATAAATATTGTTATTTAACAAGCTTGAAAGCAAGCCATAAACAATTTATGAAAACAAACCGACCACAAAAAATTGTAATATCGGAATCAAAGATATTTCATAATTCCACTATAAAGGATTAAATAATGAAAAACAAAATATTAATTAAAAAATAAATATTCATACTTTACAGAAAATTGTAAGAAAAAAAAAATTAAATTGCAACTTTCATGATAACAAATATAATTTTTAGAATTTGTTTGGTTACAAACTCTACTTATAAAATAAGTAAAGAAAAGGTACTCCGTAATATTAGAAATAATTCATGTGACAATTCAATATTAATTTAACGTAGTCTACTGTACATTTTTTCGAAAAGAGAAGAAAATAAAAGTAATTTTTCCATTAATCCGATAGCTGCCTAACGGTGCGAATCGTGCTTGGTGCTCTGTTTTTAACTGACATTTTAAAAAATAACCATATACCATAAAAAAATGTACGTATCCAATTATTATTACTTTGTTTCTTACATTTTTAAGATCTCCAGGTTATACGTCACTATTAAATATGAAAGAAGGTTAACAATATCTTAATTTATCGGGTAGAAGCACTAGTGATGAGCAAAGCAAGAACAAGACCAAGACAAGGACAATCTTGGTATTAGTCTTGGTCTTGCATGTTCAGCCTTGGTTTTATTCATTTGATTTGCTACTTGGGAATTTTTTTGTTTTAATAATTTTCCTAAATTCTAACATTATAAACATTTTATAAAGGCATAAATTATACACAATCAATATTCAACTAATAAAACACTTTATTTTATTGCGATCCAAAAAATATTGAAAATCAATCACCATCCATTAATTTTCATATATTTTTATAATATACATTACTTATGTTAATATATTTATTATGTTTTAATTGATGCCCATGAATTAATGCATAGTAACCACCGAGCCGACTCGTTATTCAATCGATTGCGATGTTTCCGTATGACAAGTGATGCTTTTGAAAACAGAAAAAGAGTTCCCAGAAAAAAAAAGCATATGTTCAAGTAACGACAAATATTTAAACTTATAATTTCAACAGAATTTATATTTTTTCGTTTAGTCTTGCACATTTGGTCTTGGTCTCGCATATTAGGTCTTGGTTTCGATCTTGGTCTTGTTCATTCGGTCTTGCTTTTTGCTAGTGTTCGGTCTTTGCTAGTGTAAATATGGTCTTGGTCATGGTCTTGCTTTTTTGTCGGACCAAGACCAATTTTACTCATCACTAAGAAGCACATTTTAACCCGGTTAAAAATTAGACGAGGAATTTTATATTAAGTTAAAAATACCTTTGTGTAGCCAATAATTTCAGGTCGATAAGATGTTTGTGTGATAGCTATTCAACGTGCTCATTATGTAAATTAAACTATAAGTATTTTGCGATTAATTGAACATTATACAATTATTATTCCACGTTTTATAATTTCTATTCGCTTCGATAGCAGATGCCGAGGTGATGCAACTAAATCACCACGCCGACGGTACACACCTAGTCGGTTGTAAGCACGGCTAAATTTTTCTCATGCCCTGTCAAACGACTGGCCTTAAACAAAACCGACAGAAACTGCAGTGTAATTTAGAATAAAACGCCGGCCTCCTTGGCGCGAGTGGTAGCATCTCGGCCTTTCATCCGGAGGTCCCGGGTTCGAATCCCGGTGAGGTATATCATTTTTCACACACGCTACAATTCATTCATCTCATCCTCTGAAGATATATCTTAACGGTGGTTCCGGAGGTTAAACAAAAAAAAAAAAATTTAGAATAAAATAAAAATAAATCGTAAAGTCTGTGAAAACCAAAACTAGCTTCATAAAGTTATATTAAATTTTGATAACGGTACTGAACACGCAAATTACAGAAATTTGTGGTAAATTTTTAAGCCGAAACTATAGGAAAAGTAGTTCCCGTTTTAAATTTGCAGCTTGTAAAGCTCATGGAGGTTATTACGATCAGATGCAAAACGATCTTGATAGGAAAAAAATTGTGATGAAAGATAAATTTTGTTTCTCAAAACATGTACAAGAATCAAATTTGTTTTTTGTTGCTGAAAATTAATCAGAATGAGAAGTCTTCCACTACCATTAATTTCTATAAAATGTTAAAATAGTATACAAATGTAGGTGGTATGAGTATAAATTATTTGTTATTATTTTGTTAATATGCTCATTTAATCTGGTAACAACAATCTGAGAAAAACGCATGTCACGCATTATATCACACCACTCATACTGAACTGTACATGGAGACATCTGTTCATTAAGTACAGTACAAATCAAAACACACAGTAAAATTCGTTTGCTTTATTAGTCGTACCAATAAATTAGTCTCTGTAGAGCTCTATAAATTTCTATTCAAACTTCAATATAAGGTAGATGGGCTTTTCATCAAATATGCAATATATAATTTATATGAATATATAAAAGGCTCACGAAAGGGTTTGCTTACCGTTTGAGTCTCCTTCGAACCAAAATAATACTTAAACAAAAATGAATGTGGGGCGCGTTGTAAAAGTAAACCCTTTAATTAGTCGTACTGTTAGGATATACAAAGTACTGCAATTCTATTAGTGAAAGGACTAGCCGAGGTAGGGATCAACATAAGGGTTAAAATAATGAAAACGATGTGAGAATATAACTCAGGGCGAAAAAACATTATTTATAAGCCGCTAGTTAAACAAAAAAAAAAACATATTTTATCACTTCTTCATATCAAATAAGAATTATAAAAATGTTTGTTCTTACACACAAAGCCTTAAAATTCTTCTATCTACGGCAGAACAAACAGAAGTTAGGAAAAAATTTAAGAACGGATTTTGATAGATCTACCAATAAAGGAGCCGGTCAGAGATAAAATATTGGGTTTTGCGCCCGGTAATGTGGACCTCTTTATAAAGAGTTCAAAAAATATAATCGAAAATTCTTTTGGCGTCAATACATCCCAAAATTTTAGAATATCACGAAAAAGTTTTGTTCACACAAAACTATGGAATAAACTATTTCCCTAACAATGCACTCCTGCAGTTAGATTTACATTCCTTCCCTCTAAACTTCGGAGAACTAATCGATTAATATAAGCGAGTTTTTAAAATATGTTTCATAGATGAAAGAAAATGTTTATAAAGCTATATTAATGTGTTAATATTCTAGCAGAAAACTGATGAACTTTTATTAAGGGTATACTCTAATTACTCACAAAAAGACGCATAACATCTGTAAAACAAACACTAATAAATGTATTAGTGTTGTCGAAATACACAAAATTAAATTATATTAATATTATAAAGGTTTTATGTGTTCGCCTTAAAAATCTAATACTACGCAAAAGTCCACGCTGAAAAGTTATTACAAAAAGAGAAACTTTGAGAACGTCCAACTAATAGGCGATAATGCTTAATAATAATAAAAAAGAGAAAAAACAAACAAAATATTGGTCAAATTGCCAAATTTCAATTTAAAAAAATAATATAATGAAATAACATTATTATATTAGCTATTAAACA
Source organism: Zanna intricata (assembly GCA_010016005.3). NCBI lineage: Eukaryota > Metazoa > Arthropoda > Insecta > Hemiptera > Fulgoridae > Zanna > Zanna intricata. The sequence goes on along the minus strand of JAAAKQ030476323.1, from coordinate 12,877 downwards.
AATTTTTAAATTAAAAAGTATCTCAAATCAGCCGTATAAACAAAAGGGTTTTTCTTTTCTAAATTGCAAAAATACTGGTCTTGTAATTCTACTGCTGTAATTGTGTACTTTTCATTATTATTTACTTATACTGTAGTGTAAATAATACAATTACAATAATATAACTGAAAAAAAGTTTATATTCTTCTGTAATTTATTTGATATTTTATTACAGATTATATAAAGGTTATTTTAAAATGGTGAAATTTCATTAACGTTTGATTACGAAAACAGAACGAATCTTAAAGATTTTTAGTGATCAAGGTTTACTTGCGTGACCCACAATAAATTGTAAATTATAAATAAAACCGCGGCAGAGATGGAATTAACATAAAATTGTTAATAAAAACTGTCATCGTTAATATTTTGATGACAGTACAATATTTAGAGAATTGTACTGTTATAGAATATATTCATGTGCAATAAAATACATTTAAGTATTTTTACTCTGTTATGAAAAATGTTTGGTTAAATATTGGAGAATGCAAGGAATACAATTTTGAACGTTAAAAGTTAAATCAAAAATTTAATTACTAAAATGAAAAAAAAAAAAAAAACTTTTTATAAGTATTATTTAGGTTTGTAAATTTCATAAATATAGAAATATGATAGTAAAATAAATATAAAAATGTATTTATATCCTCGAAAGTAAATTCTAAAAATAAATCGATATAAATAACAAGCTCATGAATTTATAGCGACGATATATTATTAACATTAACGGTAGTTATTAATTTTACTTCCAGCGTAATATGAAAGAAATTAATTGTATCCGGATATACAACTGAAAGCATTTTGTTGGCAGCTCTGTTACAGCGAAACGCTTACCTGTTCGGCCTCATTTTCCCACAAGTTTCAATTGAATAACGACAAGGTCACCTTTTATATCCTTTTGTATTTGGAAACCGTACCGAGCCCGAACGATGATGACAAAGTTATCGTAATATAACATTTATTAGTTCAATTGTTCCCTTATCGGTAACGTCGCTTAAAGGAGATAATAAACAAATTAAAATTCGCGGATTTCGATCTTATTTATGTTACTTCTTCAAAATGTCACGTAATCATTTATAAGGCGTGGAATTTTTTATTTTTATTGGGTGTATCAGAAATTTAACATATCTGAACTTACCGCGCATACGACAAACAAGCAAGGTCTTTTTGGAATCAGTAATTTCACTGTCGATTAAATAAAGGTCACGGTTAAAGATTTACTTGATCATTAATAAACGATCCAGTTTAGGCATGTCACGTTCAGGAGATACAAGCATCTCATGTCTATAACCAGCATCTCTCGTCATCATCAAGTCGTCTATAACCGTTATTACCTTACGGCCACGTACCATTAAATTAATGATTATCATATCAGAACGTATAATTTAAAAAAAAGATTAATTAACCAATTTAGAGTAAACTTTTCCATTTAAAATTTCCATTTCGTGCATTACTCATGTATTTAATTACTTGGAACAAATGATTTTTTTCTTTACGTATGGGAATAATTAAAAACAAGTATCCTATCTAAAGCATGATATTTAAACAAGAACTTTAAACACGTATTTTAACAAGAAAGAAGAGATGAATAGGAGGAAAAAGCCAAACTCTGATGGGAATTGAACCCTGAAATAAAACTTTTGATCATTACATCAAATAACGATCAGTTTGTAACATAAACATAACCAAAAGTGAAAAGAACTTTATAAATTCTGTTTATTACTATTATTTTTTTAAAAATTATTACGTAATGAGAGTAAGAAAAGTAAAGGTTAATTGTGACATACTGCAATTAATAAAATAAAACAAAATCTAACAGACCAATTTTTTCGTTTAAAAATCTACTAATTTCTTCAGGTTATTAAGATGAACAGGGGCATGGTTAATACAAATTTATCTTTTTAAGATTATGATTTTCGAAGACTGGTTTTTTCTTTTTTTCCCTACTACCGCTCTTAAATACGCTCGTTCATGATGAGTCGGATGAAACGATAAAAAAATTCAATTATAATTTTCGCTGATAACTAGAACTTATTCCATCCGGTTAAGAATCCGGCATGTTGACCTTTATACCAAATTACTTGGTATAACCTAACCTTTTTAACTTTATACCAAGTAATTCCATGGTATTCGTTAAGCTAATACTACTAAAATGATTTCAGTTTGTTACGTCCGTTCACACGTTTATCCATAAATTTTCATAATTCGGATATGGAAAAGAATGGTATCATACTCCGTAATTATTGTCTGCAATAGGAAGTTGGTTTATGTACATGATGCACATTAAATGTAGACTGCTGTGTGCATAACAAGAATAATAAATTTTATTCATTGAACAAAAACGCATTTCGCATTTCTAAACAATTTATTTAAAATCATGACAAACAATTTTTAAAAATAGTTGGTTACGGATTCAGCTTAAAATAAACAGGATGTAAGCTTAAAATAAATTTACAAATTATTTCTATAACTAATACGATACGGTACAATATTTAAAATACTACAACAAAATTATAAAGCAGTAAGTTTATAATGAAATTTATTTCAGTGTTAAAAGGTTTTCAAGTGTTATGAAGTGTATTAAGGAATAACAGTTCTCTTTTATTTTGTTATATAATAAAATATTTTTTATCCAGTACAACAAATATGGGAATGAAAATATTTTTGAAAAGTTTGTTAAATTGAAAAAAATAAAACGTAATACTATTTTTTTAAATAATTGAATTTTTTAAAAAGTTAAATGCGTAGTCATTCGTGTCATGAATGTAGAAGTTAAATTTCTCAATAATTTTTTGTACCGTCAACTTATAATTATAACTACGAGTATATTTGAAAATCAAAATTATTTAAATGTTTCTTAAGAAATATGGACATTAGGCCCGTTTCTGTGATCTTGCAAAACCCAAGTTCAACTTGATTTAATTTTAAGATCACATTATCTGAATTAGAATGACCTTTGTAATTATTCCGTTGGATTTAAAAAAAAAACGGCGCTCTCTCAAGGCCAGCCTTGAATATTAACAACTATCAAACTGCGCTGATTTTCGTCTATTGTGAGGAATTATCACAATTTAACATATTAAATAAAGGATGCAATACTAATTTGATTTTAACTAGGTTAAATTTCTAAGAGAAAAATAACAGAATTTCATAGAGTTGTGACTACGGAACGATCATCGTCTATGAACAATTGCTCTGATACCCAAAATCAGAGGAAGCATGCAGTTCGCAGGACCTGATTTTGGCAAACAACAAAGCCGTGAAGGTGGTCCATTACTGGAAATATACGTAATATTTTAGGTTTGTTAAGGATTGTAAATATTATGAGTCTTTATTATCTAAATAGATTACAATTTTCGATGACCTCTTTCGGAAAAACTGCGTCTAATAAGTCTATATCTGGAACCGGCCTTCATGGCGCAAGTGGTAGCGACTCGGCTTTTCATCCGGAGATACCGGGTTCGAATCCCGGTCAGGCATGGCATTTTCACACACGCTAAAATTCATTCATCTCATCCTCTGAAGAAATACCTAACGATGGTCCCGGAGGTTAAAAAAGATATATATATCTGGAGTTTTGGACGATTATACGAACAAGTATTATGATGTTTTAAGTATGCATTAATCAGTTTTCTGCGCTTCTAAGATATTATTTTTATTTGAACTATCAACCAATAAATTCCGGAATATGATTACCAGATTATCAGAAAAAATTACGATACAATATGCTTGTTTATAAATGTTTGGCAAACTCTCTTCCGTTTTGAAGGCTTAAGTGTGCAGTGCGACCATAAAACAATAATAATTAGGGTCCTTTCTCATAATGTTAATTCAGTATTCTCTTTATTTTTGTTTAAAGGTTTTAATCTGCCTTCTTTGATCGTTCGTACTCTTAAAATAATTTGGGATTCTTTCTTATAACGTCTATCATTTTTGAAAATTATACTATAAAGAAAGAATCTTTTAGAGCCGTATTGTTTCCGTATCCCCCGTTAAAAAAATTATAAACCTTTTATTCGACTCAAGTAATAAGAATCATTAGGTAACTGCAAAGGAGTTTCAGAGTAGTTGAGAGAAAAACTGTCTATTGTATTTTAATTAGTAGTCAATACGGTTCACCTTTCTTGACAATTTACTTTAAAAGTTGTTATATTTGATTGCATTAATTGTTGCATACCGAAACTAAAAATATTTTTAAATTTTTACTCGTAGATAACATTCACAGAAACCGAACGTCATTCATAAACGCCTTACGATTTAAAAAAATATTTTTGACTTCTTTCAGTACAAGATTATTTCGGCACCGGTTAAAAATGAGGTCGTGCTCGAACGAGGTTCTTACGCTACTTGTGAAGTTTCTCTCCTTTTCTTTCATAAATATAAAAGAAATATGTGCGACTATTCTTAACGAACTCTATACATATTTTCTTACAAGAAATGGCAATTTATCCTTTTTTATAGGTAAAGTCGAAGGCTTCAATATCTGTAAATAAAATTAATGAACGGATGAAACGATACAGTTCTATTGTAAGTAGGAAACATGATTAAATTGTAAGACAGACTCCAAGCGAAGACCGACGGTGTAGATGAGATAATAACGACTGATATTATAAGTTCAGTATTCTATTATACACAGCTTATTTAATTATAAATCCTATCCCGCAAAAAAATTTTTGGAACGGTCACCTTGAAAAGGATGAATTTCATTTAACTTTAATAAGCGGATGCAAGACTTTAGTAAATAAGAGATACTAGAAAATATAGAATAAATCCTTCATTTTAAGTGAACAGATACTATTCTGTTAATACTATCTATCGTTCTCAATACGATAACATCCACCGGTATTACGACAGATAACAACACCAGTCGCTCTGATCTTTCAGAACTGGGTCTGAAAGATCATAAACTGTATTCGAGTAGTTGAATTACGGGTATCAACGCGTGCGTGTGAAGAAGTATTATACTATTTATACTTTAAATAAAGGCGAAAATTAGAAAAGTAACCTCTGAAATTAATTTTTTTCAGTAGAATAAAAACAATAAAATGGTAGTTAACAAATTTTGATGAATTTATTATCAATGTTCTTCGTTCGAATATTTTTCAATCGTATAATGAAAATGAATTTGCCATATGAAAAATTACTGATGAATTTAGGGAAAAAAATCAATTATGCAGGCTCGACCCCGATCAATGTACATGATATTAAACCGTGTGGAATTTAACGAGTCGATTGACATGAGAGATTTAGTTCTATTTATCTCTCACCTTGCCGTTCGATGTTTTCTAAAATAGAAATTGGTGAAACGAGTCACACAAGATGTTTTCTTCCGACGAATGATGCAGTAAGATTAACGAATAAAGCAATCTATAAACCGTTCTTCTATCGGTTCGTGTTTAATGAAGAAAAATGTCTTTCATAAAAAATAAATAGCTAAATAAGATAGGGTGTACCGGAATCTGTGCTTTAACAACTAAAGCGAAGACTAACTTAGAATAATATTTTAAATATCACTATTAAAATAATACAGAAAAACTATTCAAAATACTTAAATAATCTACCGATGCAGAATAATATTTGAATGTTTCAGTCCATTTTGACACGATTTTTTAACCCCTTTTATTTAATATCTCACAAAAATCACGAACTTGTAAACGCATTGAAAACATTTGAGTTTGTCCGCTGAAATTATTATCTAAATATAAAGGTACGTAGTTTAATCGAGCGAAGAAATTTATAATCGAGATAGAAAATCATTTTTTTAAATTGTAAAAAATAGGAAAATACTTTATTTAAATATTGAGGAATTTTTTTTATCATTTTTTAATAGTTACAAAATTGCGAACCTGAAAGAGAGATAAGTGGATAATTAGAGAACCGTTAGTGAAAAATTTTGTATAAAACGCCATCTATATCCTCGGTAATGAACTGAATAAATGAATTTCGCTAATGAAATAAATAATGGAAAAACAAGATGGACGGACGGAAGGCTGTTTTTATTCTGACGCTCCGCTTCACTTACTGTAAGAACTAGATTTTTAATATTTTCTAATTTAGAATGAATTTTATAGAAAAATCCTTAGCGGAAAAACTGAAGCCTTTTACAAACAAGCTGCGAATTAATTTTTTATTTTAATGAGAGCTATTATTTAGATCATAATTTAAAAATTATTTTCTGACATTTTTTCACTACAACTGTCAGAAAATATAGTTTTTATTTTAAAAAAAATTAAATAATTACCTAAAAAAAAAAAGAAGAAAATTCCTTTCTACCTAATTTTACTGCATCACTAAAAGGCTGAAATAGAACCAATAAACCCAAGTTTATTTGGACCCCTACAAAACTGAATATATCATAACACCCGACATTTATAAAAATAAAAAACCCAAATATGGATGATTCTTTTGAATTTTTGATTGATGTTTGATGAATAATGTATAGCTCAAAGTAATCCTGAAATAATTTGAATAACTGTACCTAGAAGTGAACCAAAATTTCATCACTTGGAAATATTTGATGGTGATGGGAGGTCATTTAAGAATCAGTTAATAGGATTTAATTTTCGTATTGATTTATATACTTTTTTTTAATGGTCCTTCAAATGCTGAAATTACTGCAATTATTGTTATAATTAGTTCGGATTGTTATTACTGTTATAGTAACATTTATTTTAATTATTCTAAAAAAATTAAATGTTGCTTTTTCCTCATTTAATTCTGTCGTATTAATTTTTATTTCCTACGTTTTTTTTTTGACAATCTTTGTTCGGTTTGATATAATTTTATCAGTAATGTGAGAGTTACTCGTGTTATCTTTTTTACATTTAATTTAAATTTTTGTTGTTTTTGGTAACGTAATGCCGTTTATGTTTCCCTAGATTTTATTACAAGAATCAGTTTAAGAGCAAATCTTAAATATTTTATGTGAAATAAAACATTAATAATTATTATTACAACGCAAAACGATTCAAGAGAGTAAATAATGAAACAAGCAAAAGCAATGACCTGCATAACAGATAACTATTATCGGCAAAATTACTGTATAATTGCGTACACATGCAACATAATATATTAAAATACAGTAATATTGATACACAGATTAGCATTTTATATTTTATTAGATATTTTTATTAAGATTTTTTTTAAACAAAGATCGAACTTTATACTAAAATCGTTTTAGCTGAAATAATTTTAATTCTTCCCGCAGCAAAACATTAAATTATTCGATATCCAGTATCGCGAACTATTAACAGACGAGGTTATTTGTCGCTTAGTTGTTTTTTTTTTTAATTTCTTCAAATTAACTGAAAAAATAGTAATAACTATAATAATCATCCAGGATAACTGATATTTAAATTAAGTACGAGATTACTGCGGATAAACGTAACGTTTATAATTTTAAAATATAGTTAAGATGAAATAAATTTAATCGATTTTCAATTAAAAAGCAGAAATTTTTTTTAAGTCACCAGTTTGTAAAAAGAAAAAATACAATATAAAATGAATAAGTAGAAAAAGCTCCCTAACGAAATATTTTTTTATGAACGGACTATAAATGAATTCACTCTATAATATCGGTACTATCTACCCACGTAACAGTCGTTTAAAATTTAAAAAATCTTTAATTAAAAATTTATCTTAAAAAAAAAAAACTGTTTTGTTCTATACAGAAAACAGTAAAATAAAAATTATACTGTTAGCTTTTTCGATAGCTGTGAACAAGTTTTTCTGCTAACCTGACTATGCGAGTTGCCGGTTTAACGACACTGCAACTAGAAAATGCAGTTTGCCATAACGGGATTCAATACACATGAGCCAAAGTCATGACATTTCACAACTCAGGAAGCGATAAGATCTCTGCAGCGAACCGACACAGTATTATTTGTGTCCGTACATGCTTTTGGCTTTAGTGTGTAACAACATAGAACAAAATTTTAAACTATTTTATGTTAGATTTTAACAATAATTGTCAAACAATAACAGAAATAATATTCCGTTAACTTACTTTCTTTAATGTAATTTTTATTGAAAAACAATTTACGTTTTAATATAAAACTTTAATAATTATTTTACTTAAACTTTGTAAAGTACGTAAGATCTTTAAACGGTTTTATTTTAAACGTTAAAAGTACATAGAACTTTATGGAATACGAGAGATCTCTGAAATGCGCAGATATATGTTATTTTTTCCTGCATGTTTTTCCCAATAATTTCTAAACATTTTTATGAGAAAATGCTTAAAATATCCGACGAATATTTTGCGAAAATAATCCGATAATAAGAAATGATTACGGTAAACAAAAAATATTTCAAATTTTTTACATAGATGATGTAATTAATTTTTTTTAAATCTTCCATTTAAGTTAACGGTAAAAAAAAAGAATATCAGATGAATTTCCTCTACAAAACAAAAAATAATAATAAATCCCCGAAATCGATATAAAACAGTTAGTAATATAAAATAAATACGCACTTAAAGAAAAGGGTATGGATCGCAACTGACGATATCACAAACAATTTTCAGCTCGGAATTGACCAGAAAATTATGATTTGATAAACTGACCTATCCCCCGGTATATAACCGTATAAAAATGTATAACTTACGAAAAAAAAACCAAAAAAATTAATTTTTCACTGATAAGGAAATACGAACACAAATACATATTTTAAAAATATAAATGTGTAATTTATATTTCCTCTTATAACTGGGTACAGCCAGTTAGAAGGACATAAATAAACGAGGGTTGAGGAACAAGTATAGTTTTTACATGACAAACGAAACTGTTTTAATTATACAGAGTCATAAATTAATACAATCAAAACTGCATCATTTATGACACAGAGAAATCTAAAATTTTATTCGATTTTAGACCTGAAGTCGACTTTGGAATTATGCATGGTAGTTCCAAAGCTAAACAAAATTTCTTATCAGAAATAATCCTTAATGTCAATTCACTGTTTAAATTTTTAAATAAACTCAACCAGACCGTATTAAAGGTTTAATGTTTAATTTTTATTCACTTTTCTTTTTAATCTTTATACTCGGTGATTCAGACTAACCGTCTATGAAACAAAAGGATTACCTTCATTCGGTTTGCACATTTTTCCAGTAAATCTCACAAGCGGAATAAAATGAAATTAATTTCATCCCTATTCAAAGTACGAAGGATAATTTTTGAGAGGTGGAGTGTTCATTCTAAGGAGTTTGAAATACTAAATACTGTCAAGGGTTGAGGAATGATGCATCTTAAAATTAAACAAAAAAAAAAAAAATATATATATCCAAAACAAGATTATTTTTTTCATCGTTTGAAAACTGGGGCTGAAACTTAACAAAATTTACTGCCGTTATTTTGATAATCAAGTTGTAGGGAATAAACATAAAATTAAAGTATTATCTTCATAATATTTATACGTAAAAAAATTAAGGTTCATAATAACTAAAAAAAAAATTTTAATTTTCTAATTATTTTTTAATAATAATAGCTACCGAGATGTGAGAAGGCTTGGGTTAGGTGGTGAGTGGCTGCAGAGTGTCCATTCGATACTTTTCTAAAGAAGTAATGAAAAAATAAAGGTTTTTTTTCAGCCGAATATTATCGAAGATCATTAACTGTACTATAAGTATGGCTTCAAATTTGTCAGGTTTAAGATAAACTCTGTTTTGTGGTAAATATATTATTCATTTTCCCTTTTCCAAGAAAAGGTATTATTTAAGCATCCAAACTTTAGATATAGCGGTTAGCGTATTGCTGTGCACGTAGGCTGACAGCTAGTTTACTGCGCTATTAACTATTCTGAAAATAAAAGATATAAGTTGTAACAACTCTGACAATGTACTGCATACTTCGTAAATATACGAGATGTATTCGTAAAGGAATGATTATCTAACTGTTCCACTCGGGCCTATTAGTCTATCTCTCTGGTACGCAATGTGCACAGCTACACGCCGCCCGCTATAACTGTTGTTTTATGTTTTAAACGTTTAAACTCTACTCCCGCTTTGAGATGGCATCAATGTATCCCGGTAAATAAAATATTATTTACTGGGAATAATTTCTGAAAAGTTTATCGGGATAATTTTAAAGACTACTGAGAGTAATTAAACAATTTGATAAACTTTTCTCATCCCTACACGATCTCAAGTTAGATTTTTAGAACTACTTATTTTATAAATGCATCTATTTTTTCAACGGCTAAAAAAAAAAAATTAAACAAAAAATAATAATAACTGAGGACAAAAGTTAATAATAATAATAATAATATTTGAACTTTTCAGGAGGAAATCTCATTATAATTGATAGGAATCTCCGACAACATCGATGCCAGCTTTTTTTATTGTACATTTCAAGTAGAAAAGGTATTCAGTTGTGTGCACAAATTGACCTTACGCGAGTGCCCCTTAACCTTTTTTCTTCACAAAAACTTGTAATTTTAACAAAAAAAGGTAAGTTTTTTATAAAGATACGAGTACATCTGACGGAGATTAAAATCGAGCGTAAAACTCGTAATAGTCTTACTGTGACTATAACGGAAGGAAATGATTACAATCCAGACTAATGAACGCAGTGTTATATACGTATAATAAACACTAAACATCAAAATGCTTACTTTAAACAAAAGTTAAAAAAATATCAGAATAAAAGGAAAATAATAGGCATAAACAAAAGTAATTCCAAAACTGTTAAAAGAAACATTACAAATATGCCAGAAAATAAGTACTACGTCTAATAACCGTAAACTTATTTGTTTTACGATAGTTTGTTAAATAGGAATAAAATCCACATATTTTATTATAATATGATAATAAATCGTTAAAAATATACATAAATCCATAATTATGACCTTTTTAAAGGGATTTTCGTTTTTTTTATGTTATTTTCTAAAGAACCTTTACATATCACGAACCTTTTTAAACCATTTGCAGCAAAAGAAGTAACTGAAATAACTTATTGTATAGTTTACATAGAAAATGTGTGGCGATCCCGATAAAATATGAACCCAAAAAAATCCTATACTTATGTAACTTAATTTTCACAGGTCTTGCGGGTTCTTAATTTTTCTCAGCTTTCTTCCCATCTTTCATCGTCATCCATTATGTACAGTCACCAGTCAGATCGATCTCTGTCGATTACTTTATCATCCCATCTTCTTTTGATACGGTCTCATCGTTCATTATTTCGACAAGAAAAGTAGGAAAGTGGTTAATAGTTCGATCCGTTTTTCAATCTGTCTTGGTTTTGAATCCTTGTCAGATTTTAAATTTTGTAATATTTGTAAGCTACGGTTGTCTTGAGCACAATTTTATGAATTCTTTATTTTTATGTTACCAGCTTTATTGTTGCTTCGCTATGGTACAATTGGTTCATAGTTGTAACGAACATATTTTTAATTTATTTTATTTTTAAAGGCAACAGATTTGTTTTCTTAACGGACGATATCACTCACCTGATTTCTCCAGCAACCTTCTACTTCCTGTTTGTAGACGTTATTTTTTGGAGAAATTAATTTTTTTTTTCTTAAAAAATAATAATTTGATCGTCGATTTATAAGGTACTGATTTATAGAGACACTCTTATAGGGACTTGCATTCACTGATAAAGATTATTAAATTCATTCCTCTGATTAAATCTACTCATTAACGAAGTCACCAAGCTTCGTTAGAATCCACAAAATCCTAAATACCTACCGACACGATATGCTAATTATTATCGAATTAATTAGAAGGTTTTATTACTATTTCTTCCTTTGTTTTCAACAACATAATACTCATGAATAAATTAATTGAAGAAGAAACTATAAAATAAATTGAACTAAGCAGCAAAAAACTAGGAAGAAGAGAGAAAGAGAAAATGTCTATGCTTAACAAACTAAGTCAATTGTTCTCACCAGTTAGTTTCTAATTTTGATAAGGAAGTACACTGTGGTAAGAATATTACTGTGATGACATGCGAGCAGATGTATAAATAAATCTATATATGTTTAGAATAATGGCAGTTGCGTTGTAAACTTTCAAACAAATCCGCTCTAGCGGATCGCACGCACAGAAAACAGCGTCTTTATGCATTGGACGCTTTAACTTTCACCTTTTTTGTCACTTTTGTCTTACTCTGTTAAGTTGATTCACATTAAATCAGACATAAATTTTCATTACAAGTGAAATATTAATTTAGATAGAAGTAATATAAACACTATTTTTTTTTTTTTTAATTTGAAAAAGCATTTATGAATACAAACTATTTTCAGAAAAAAATTTGTTCAGTATTCTTGTGATTTTAAGAATATAATAATTAACCTTTCCAAAATTGAAACAGTTTTCCAATCCTGTTTAAAATTACACATATATTAAGAGTTCAAAATTACAATTAAATTTGAATAAATCTATCCACAACAACTAACAAAACAATTTCAGTAAAATTTCTTCAATTTCAGTCCGTTTTAAACTTCAGATAAATTATGAAAATTTACGGATAATTCAAATTTAGATTATTATTTTTAATATATCTCGAATAATAGAAGATGAAGCATGGTATGATTTTTATACAAACAGCACATATTATATGTACGAGTATACGCAATTGAACCGAACAGTGAGAATTCATAAAAATCAGTTTGATGAAATAATTTAAAACTTGGTTATTTTCTGAATTTATTTATGTGCAATACATTTCAAAAATTATAAGTTTAGTCATAAAATTATATGTTTAGGGTACAACAATTAATAAAGGAACCTAGTACCAATTTTTAGCCTACTTTTAAAGTAGTTATATTAAGGCACCCTGGAATAATCGCTTTGATATTAGAAGGACAGGTAGATGGGAAAAATTGTGCAGGCAGGCAACGG
>JAAAKQ030476312.1:0-16641 GCA_010016005.3 Zanna intricata | reverse complement strand
GTTTTTGGAAACAAATTTCCATTATCAGGTGATATGATTATAAACTAAAACACAGCAGTAAATTATATTAAAAAAAACATTTAATATCATTAACAGTAAAAAACTACAAAATACACATAATTTTTTAATGGTTGCTGGTACATGTTTGTGCTTTGTCTACTTTTGCTTATTAATTGACTAACTGAAAAGAAGCTATTTTCAACATTAATAAAATGACTATGGTTGTAATTTTATATGGTTTTATATTCTGAAATCTTTTGTAACATTAATGCGCTTTAGTAAATGAAATAAATTATGTTTAATAATGTTGCAGATATTTATGTATCTAATAGTTAAACTGCTTAAATGTTAATACAGTTTTAGTATTTAATAGGTAACCAACCCTCTGTTTCAATCATTTTATAAATATTTTAATATCTCATAATTCTAATCAGTTAAAGAATATTAATCTTCAGTTCACCTTTTGAACATGAGTAATAGTTTTGTTATCAAACCTGAAAACTTGGGGATTTTGATTTTATACTAATCTATTACACCATTAATTTTAAAACTTCCCTCCAGCTGTGCAACTTTAATGACTTTCATCCACAATTACTACGCTGAATTGATTTTATCACAGGTCAAGATACTATTCTCCCCTGCAAGAGTAGATAGATTAAAGCAGGTGAAATAATAATTTAATTGAGAAATTTAATCTTACTTTGAACAATCGTGCAACTTATTGTTTTTGAAGGTTCCAATAAGTAAACAGGTTTAAACCTTTTCTTCATGATCTAAACTTTGAAAAATTAATAATTAGGAAATAATACACTATTTAATTTTTCAAAGTTTAGATCATGAAGAAAAAAATTAACTGGTAGGTCAATATAATGAAAAAATTATCAATGATAGTTCATGCGTTACATGTTAAAAATTTATACATTCTTATATGCTAAAGGAAGTAAAAATAAACAACTACAAAATTAAAAAGAACTCATGTATATTTGATATATATTTTTTACAATACAGGAAAGTTGTATTATATTAAATAATAAATTAAAAGATCACATGCACTGTGATCTGTGCAATCAAATCAATACAATATTAATGTTTAAGTGAGAACCTGATGTCTCCTAACAACTCAGTAACCATATAATAACAAAACAAATGTTTGTTACAATTAATACAATACATTTTTAAACTATATACCACAGAACATTAAACTGAAATCTACAAACCTTCTGTTTTAAGAATACTATTACTATCAACATACAATTGAAATTGATTGTAAACAATAATTAAATCTATCCAATAATAACTCCATGAAGTTCAATGTAGGTTATATAAAATGAAATTAAAAGTAATACATAATAGAAAATAAGAAGTAACTACAATTACACATACATATATATATAAAAAAAAAACTGACAGTACAAACATACCTACTGAATGTGTAACTATCCTAACATTGTTATTTATACTCTTCATTTAAGATGCAAGTGAATAATTTTATAATATTGAATCAGAATGGAAAAAAAAATTTATAAAGAACTGGAACACTTAGTTATGGCCGTGCATTTTAACAAAATTGTTATGATTAACTATCATTTTGGATAATTCTGCAGCAATAAAAAAAAATTACATCACATGAATTACCAACAGCATGGAAGTTCATTCATTAAAATGCTTATCTAACATTTTAACTCTCTGATGTAAGCCAATTCTTTACAACGATCATGCACTGTCATATATTTATAAAATCACACACACTTTTTAGTCTGTATCTTAATAACGACCACCTTTCATCCCAGTATTCTCATGGACACTAAAACAAAAAACAAAACAGAAATTAATAACATAACCAATTATTTATACTATAAATAAAAAAGAAAGGAAAAAACAAGATTAATACATTTCACAATCTATTTCAACAGTAAGAAAAAGATGAGATTTTATTTTAAATATATTAATTAAAATTTTGTTGAGCAATCCAACTTCCGCATGCATTATTACACAATTTCTGCAGACCAGAATTGAGTAAGTACAAAAAAAAGTGAGTTTGTGACCGGAGCAGTAACCTTGACTATTTAGGATTATTCCTTTTCCATCATTCTGATGTAATAAAAAGTTAATTCATATTGTTGTTAAACATTTCCATTAATGCATTCAAATCTATTTACTATACTTACACTCTTTTACGTTTCTTAGCAGCTGTTTTCATTTTAACTATTAGATTATAGTATGCTGATGACGGACAAAACTTGAATACAAATGGAAATTAATAAATGATATAAAATAAATTACCACAAATACTTACTGCTGAAGGAATGATATACCAATTTTAGTTTTATTTCACATAGTCAAATAATTACTTAACTACACGCAATGCTGAATATTTGAGATTGTAGCAGAGAGAAGGGAGGGGGACTGGAAACAAGGAAATATGCATGACTGAGACAAAGCTAAGTCTTATTACTGTAATTAAAAAACAGATATATAAACTGTATAATTAAGACCTTCAATACCTGCAAAAATGGAAACACCAGAACGTTAACAACTACTGTATTGAAAAATATAATATATAGACTATCAAACAGTAAAATACTAAAAATTTAGTGTTTTAACAACAGAAATTATGCATCAAAGATAAAAGAAAATTGAGAGGTGGTTCTTTTTTAAATAGGAAATTAGCAAGTTTGATAGCAAGAAATTTACCGTACTTTCTCATGTAATTCATGCATTTGAATTGCTTTAAAAATGTATTCTCACAGATTATAACATTTTAGTTTTGTTATAAAGTATAGAAAATATTAATAAAAAAAGCACATGAGTTACAAGAATGAAGACGGCATTTGTTTTATTGCACTGAAATTTATCTAAATATGCCACAAGTGTTCAGACTTATTCAAAATAAGTCTGAACAAAGTAATTTTTTCAATTCAATTTTTTTTGTCATAACTGTTTACCAATATAAATATTTCAAAATTAGCCTTGGACAGAAATTTGGTTATTTTCTTTAACATTCATTAAAATAAATACAATTATATATATAAATGTGTAATAAAAGTATTAAACTTAACGATTATAAATATTTCACTTTAATGATACACATACTGTACATTAAGATATTACTATTAATTTTAATTTAAAACTTAAAACAAATACTTTGGAAATTTTATTAAGTAATAATATGCTATTTATGTGAAGAAACTGGAATTTTGAGCTATGAAAAGATATGCAACAAATATTTATACATATACAGTTGTAACATTTTGTATGGAACTTATCAGTACAAATAAATAATTACTAGTCATTTAAACTATGTTCTCAGAACAAATACATTCCTTATATCTAATAACAAAAATTTATCAATTTATATTCAAATATAATTTATTATTACAACGTATTTGGTAATTTTAATGGAGAACCCAGCACATTTTTTATTGATTTCAATATAGACTGCCCTTTCTATATGAAAATGAATGCATAGAGGGGCTCAAGTTTATTATCTGACAATTTAAAAATTTAAGAAGAAAAATATTACATACATATATAAAATAAAAGATATTTGTTCAATAGAACATTCACATAAAGACAAATGTAATATATACGTTATCAGCAATTACAGTTTTTAGTAGTATTGAAATATCCAAGGGATTTTATGTATTGTAATGTTTACAGAATTGCTTTTTACAGTGCACCTACAAATTTACTTATTATGTACTGGCATTACTAATCGTTTTGTTCTCGCAGAAGTTTATACTTGTACCTAGTTCATATTTACTTACAAGGTTTGTTAAAAAAAATTACTTAATTCTGATCATTGTTTATTAGAAAAACAACTCTATTAGAAAGAGTTCATCTTTTCGAAACGTGATGGCAGGCAGAATGATATCAATATTTTTGGACAAATTAGGTGCATACTTTAAATTTAGCAGCAGAGTAACTTATTGTGAATAGTGTTCTTTGGTGGTTTGATTTCAATTAACCACCACATTTCTCAGGAGTGGTTAACCTGAGATTGTAGAAGACTACACTTCATTCACATTCATACGTATCATCCTCATTCATCTCTGAAATAATATCAGAAAAAAAGTATTGATTAAGTATGAAGAAGCTGCTTTAACTTTTATGAACATAGAAAACAAAAAAAACTACTTCACCAGATTACAAATTTGTGCAAAAATGAAAGTTATATGTTTATAAAATGATGGATTTTTTTTTAAGAATGCACTACTAAATAGCCTTAAACAAACATCAATATATTACAGTTTAACAGGTATATCTAGTCAAGTGGGACCACTCAGTTTGATTAGTCTTACTCTGTGTCCCTTTGTAAAAGTGTATTTTTTGGATATTTTATTGGATTGGTTGATTGGAATTTAAGCAGCTAAGGAAAACAGACAAGTGTACAAAATTTTAAGTGAATCTGATAACAGATTAATTTTTTTTATTAAATTACCTGTTTACAGGGCTTAACATATGAAAAGCGCTTTTGTGCAGCGTTTGGTTTGGACATAAATAGTGAAATATAAAGACTTTCTAAGCCCAGCAACACACAATAGCAGGCATATGTCAGTAATAACTAATAAACAAGGACTTAGAAAATTTTCAGCTACAGAAGTGATTCACAAGGAATATTTTCTTGTCCTTCTGAACCTTTATAAAGGGGTTCCCTTTTTCCTAAATTACCCATTTCCCATTAACCTGACATCTTCCCATTCCCCCCTGATCTCCTTACACAGACCTAACCCCCCCAAAATTTTTTCTTCCTATTAATTTTTTTCATCAATGCGGTGCTGAACAGAATCGATGGAAATTATCGACTTGAGCCAGAGACAATCCAAAGGATCCTATAAGAGGAATACGATAGAATCAGGTCTCCAATATCTCCAGGTAACAAACAACCATACTGATGGATGCTAGAAATTGGACATCTGCAAAGACATGCGATGTATCACAGAAGGATCAATCAAGAGGAGGAGGTGTGGCTAGAGATGTTTACGCACATGCTATTAGAGAATCTAAAAAGAATGCTGGAGAAAATTGGTGGACGACCTGGATATTGACCCATGGGGTAGGGCGTATCGCATTATCATGAAGAGGTGCGATGCCACTCCCCTTCTACTAGTAAAAAAACTGGTAGAACAAGCTATTAAATACTTGTTCATTGTGACACCAGTCTGAGAAATTGTTTATATTTTGGCGAAGTAGAGATGGTGAAACACACATTTCTGATGTCCCCACTGGGAGGTAATAAAGAACGAGCTAGAAATTAATGGACCCAGAAAATATGATAACTATGTTAGGCAGCATGGCAAGTTGGGTAAAGATGCAGAGATGGATTATGGTAATTATTAGACAAAAAGAAGATTGATGGCACAACTGATGATGATGAAGAAGTAGGCTCCGGGGGGGGGAGGGAACAGACCTCTGTGGAGTTGGCATTTGTCCTTGCTTGCAGGGATGGGCTGCGATGATGAAGCACAGGGACTCCCCAATCCCTGGTTTAGAGGTCATAGGGGAAAAATTATTAATCAAGTTTAAATGACCCAATCCCAGCCCCTGGGGGACGGGGGATAATGGGGAGGATTTTTTCGAACTGACCTCTCCTTCTCAGGGGTTAGAGATAATAAAAAAAAAGGCACAAATCAAGACCCTGTCCTGGCAGCAGTGGTGGACCCTGTTTGAATGGACAATCACCTCCCCAGATTGCGTTATGTTAATTGCTGGTACATATATCTAATCATAAACAGAGGGATCTCTTAAAA
This sequence comes from Zanna intricata, assembly GCA_010016005.3. NCBI lineage: Eukaryota > Metazoa > Arthropoda > Insecta > Hemiptera > Fulgoridae > Zanna > Zanna intricata. The sequence continues at coordinate 10,891 of JAAAKQ030476312.1, read as the reverse complement.
AATATTAACTCATTTGTAATAATATGGATGCCATTAATCAAAAGGAGGATCATCTGATAAATAATAAATTTAATTTGTACAAAGGACATGTCTTAAAAAAAAAAATGTAATAGAATTTTAACTTCTTTTTAAAGAATTCAGATTTCACAAATGCCATTTCTATAAGATATATAAAGGAAAAAAGCACAAAACTGAGATCATAATTCAAATAGAATAATTTACATGTAAATGTAGTGTAATCCAAAATAAACGTATGTTTAAAAATACTGAAACTGTTTCTTAATTGAGTCATAATTCTTACACAAGTTGTAAAATTAATTTTTATCCTCCCCAGCTTTTTTTTAAAGGCTAAATGAAATCTTAAGCTCCAAACACTTTTAGTTTACATATTCATACTTTTTCTTTTTATAAATTATTAACTGCCAAATTATAGCTTTCCTAAAAATTAAAATGCGTCAAATTTTCACCTAAGAACACTTTTCTATAATTAAAATATTTGCTGATTATTTCTATTTAGTAATTTAACACTACTAGCTTTAAAAATATTTTAGCAATACAGTAACCAAAATTATTTGAGTAGATAAACTACAATATCATATTGAAAAAAAGAAAAGTTTCTCTTGCTTTATTTAAGATTGTTTAGCTTATGACCATGGATGAATTTTTTAAAATGCAAATGCAAAAAAAAATTGTAAAATCTTTGACGAACATGATAAAAAATTACAGCGTCTTGTACTTTTAGTGGTTGAAGGTATTTTAGCTGGAGAATTCCAGGAATGTGGAACTTTGATGGTTTGATAGGTGTAAGAAATATATTTATCCAGCTTTTCATTCTCTACCATTGTATGGTTTTCAGACAATATTCAATATCTCTGAGGAATCTATTAATCTAGTTCAGGAATGCTTTTATGACTTCTTAAAAAATGTATTTATACAACATTAAAATACATTGAATTTTATTTCAAAGGAGGGAAAATAATTATTTTTAATAATTATCACACGTATTATTACATCCATACAGTACATAATAAATTAAGTACTACTAAATTGAAATAGTAATTATTTTCAATGCTATAATAATAATAATGTTGAATAGGTATTACATTCATCAACAGTAAAATGGCAACTAATTTTTACATGAAATAATGGTAATGCATTACTTGATACAGTATTCTATAACAAATGATGTAGCACCCATGGATAAAAAAAGGTTTTTATTCATAGAGTAAATATCTTTATATTTCGGTGTCTAAAAATAATTTTTGTTATTATTATTAATGTTGCTAGATTAAACAAATTAGATATGATTCTATAGCATGTATCTGTTAAAATCATATTTAAGGATGCATAACAGAAAAGCATTAAACTAGTTATCAATGAAAAGTGCAGTAACATTAAAGCTTTGTAGAATAAACATTACTGTTATTGTTCTTTCAAATATTAATCCATTGTTAACAAAATTAACATCTCTTAACTTTACTAAATGCAGATTATTATATACAAGTTTATACATTTTACTATAATAATTCGGATTAATGCAATTGCTTTGTAACTTTTTATACATGTACAGCATCATATCGGAATATATATATAATTAATTATAATAGACTTATTTAAATAATGTAAACATTGTGTATTAATGTTACAAGTCTTTAAAATTCCCTTAGGTAAAATCAAATCAATGCTCCCATATTAACCAAAATTTTAATCTAGCATGACATTTGTTCTTTTCAATATCTAATATAATTACAAAGTTACAAATTTTTAGAATTCTAAATTAAAATATTTGTAGATGTCACAAGTGACTTTAAGGTTTTAATAAATTTCCATTGGAATTATACAAACAGTAAGATAATATAATTTATAAATATATATTTTTATATTAAAAAGTATTTTCCTGCCATTTTGGGTGTTGCACTTGATTAACAAAATTGATGTTACATATGTTATGCATTTTAGTTAATCTAACTAAAGTAAACCTTATTTTTGCAATCCTCTACTTGTACGTCAAATACAGTCTATTATTTTTGAAATGATTGCATAAAACAAGTATGAGCTTTTGTTGGATCCTCAGCCATATTGGAATTTCAGGCATGAGCATGATAGTGCAGTAAGAGGCTTAACTATGTCTTATGGTTCACACACACTGAATCCAAACAACTGTTCATTTGTTCAAAATTAATTTTATAAAAAATGTGTTTAACATAGTAAATACAATGAGAATTGACTTAACATCTTCCTCTTAACACCAGAGACTTTTAGATTCCCCAGTAATTTTATAGTGGTATAAATAAATAAAATACTTCTGAATACGAACTATGAATTTACCTACAAAAACTGTTCATTAGTTCTGAAAAAGTGACAGCAAAGATAAAACTTATAATTTTTTCTTGTTTTATTTTATACTTAACGTAATTAATTTCTTCCGCATCACTTCCTGTCTAAATGTTGCTGTTATGATTTCAATAATTCATCATTCAGCATGATTTATTGTAAATTACTGTTGAAGCATATACTGTACCATTGAACATGTATAATATTTTTGTTACAATGCAGTACTGTATCTTTTATTCTAATATATTTTATTACAAATGTTTACTGCACTTTCAGTTTGTGGATTTTATTAAAATCATTACAACCATTGTCTCAAAAACTTAACATTAAAAGAAAAAGTAAGTTATAAATTTCTACAAAAAAGAAAAATCCTCTGAGCACGAGATGGCAAAACATTTTGATGTAGGGTAAATTTAGTTAAGTGATATTTTAAAAAGCAAACTGATAAAAAATAATAAATAATTGACAAAGCCCATGATGATGTTTTAAGGGTGTCAATATAAATTCATTAGAAATTGAATGGTATTCAAATAAGTTTTTTGGATGATTAGGTATATAATAATGGACTGGTTAAGTTTTGATCGTAGAACGGGAAGGCAAAATACAAAAGTCAAACTATTCTTGGAAAATGAAAAATCTCATCTTAATGTAAAATTGATATTTCTTTCCCTCAATGCTACTGCAGTATGTCAGCTGCTTGATCAAAATATTATGGTACTTGTCAACAATGAATTAAGTTAGGGATGGTGATGAGCTTTTCTAAAAGTATTAAGAGTGTTAGATGTAGCTATATTGAATCATGTGGCAATAAACCAGGTTACTACTATGACAGGAGAAATTGTTTCGTAAAAGCCAGTATATTAAATTAACTTCAAATTCAGACATGAAAATCCTACTTAAACATTTGGAAACTACAAAGTACCCAAATATTGATGATATGCCATAACACAAGAGGGTGTGTTAATTGACTTACTGTAATCTTGTTGCTGCCTCAGACTATTACTTTCAAAATGAACAATGAATAAGAAAGTGACAGAAGAGATTGGAAAATTAAAGCAGTCTCTTGTTGAAAAAAAATATATACCGGGACTTAGATCAAACTAAAATAGATATTTTAAACCATCTATGTATAAATAAATTGTATGTTATCAGTAAATGATTTTTTATTTTGAATTCTGTATTATTTTTTCTATTATGCGTTTTCATTAATATTCTTGTATACTGCAGCTTCTTGAATTTATATTTCTGTAGTATAAAATTTTATAAATTCTATTTTAGAGTAGAGTAGTTTTTTTTAATTTAAGAATTAACATAGGACAAAAATTATATTTTCAGAAAAACAATAATAATAAAAAAACTTAATTTTTACAAAGTTGTCTTAATTAGGAACTATTTTTTTTTAAAAATTCACACAAGATAAAAACGAATTACTGTATTAGCATTTTTCTGAACAGTAGGGCTTCTAAATAACTGACAGATTGTTGTTCACAAAAACTGGGAAGTTATACTATAGATGTAGTAAAATTTAAACTAGAAAAAAAAAAAAAATGTGACAACCAAGTACAAGAACAATATAATTCATAGAGTAAAGAAACTTCACCATGAGGCAACAATTTTTTGTCAACTATCACTAGATCATGCCATTAAACTATATAAATCACTAAGTAACTTTTTTCTTTTTTTTAACACCTTGAATGAGTTGAAATAGTCTAAAAAAAAAATTAACACATTACGTAAATAATTTCATTAATATGTTTACAACATAATATACATTTGACCTGCATGCTAAAACAGTATTAATTCATATAAATAATATCAAGGTGTTCAAAACACAAACCTGATACAAAAAAAAAAAAAAAAAAAAAAAACCCATGATGTTTGAATTTAAACTACTGTATGCTTCTCTAAATGAAATTATTACTATTACATCAATCTACAATTATTTTTAAATAAATCAGCAAGTTAATGGGTTGTAACCTGATAATATCTCAGGACGTAGCAATCATGAAATATAAGTTTATGAAGCAAAATAAAATGGCAATGGAGTTGAATAATGCAGTAACACTTTTATTCGTTTGGTTATTAGTCAATGATTGCTATTAACACCACTTAAGATTTAGTAGACACTGGTAAATACAACTGATTTTTATAAATGACACTGATATTATCAGTATAGCTATGGATATTTAATTGAGTAAAACTGAATGAATTGTAGGAAAAATATATTTGTAAAATTCATTTCAATTTTATAATTTCAAAAGAATGATTATTTCAGTTAATGGCAGTTTTTTTTCTTTATAATGAAATTAATTCAATTATAACATATTTATTCTTTACTGAAGGCTGTTAAAAGTAACAGGTAACTTTTTTTTTTTAACGCAGCTGAATAAATTAAATTTTCTACCTACAACAATAATATAAGAGTGTGATTGGTTTTTACCCGTTATTATGCTTGAGTATTGATGACTGAAAAATTGTGATAACGATATTCCTATCAAGTATTCTATTTTGCATTGTCAAATATCAATGTTTTTAATACTTTAGGCAAACTTCAGAGAAGGGTCACAATAATTGAACCTACACATTCTGTAATTTTGTAGAATCTATTGTGCTTTTAAAATTTATCTTTTTTTCAAGTTTATAAGATTTTAAACTGCTATAATACAATCATTTTAATTTTAAACACAAACAAAATTCACAGTAGTTTTAAACCAAGCTCCATTTTTAATGGTACACATGTATATGATAGGTAAATGATTATATTATTACTAAAGAAACCATAAAAATATTATCACATACACATAAAACAAACACCCCATTGTTGCAGATAAAAGATATATACAAAACATGTATTAGTTACTTATATTACAATGGCACAGATCCTTATGTCAGAAGCTCAACTTTAGTTAGATTTTACAATGCTGTTAGTTAAATAAAATTGCATGCAAACATCATTAAATGACACCACCATTTTTTCCACAGATAACAGGCATAAGCATAGAGACGTTAACTGACAGATGCAGATTGCAGCATACTTTGTAGGACGACTAGAGACTTATTGTTTACAGAAACAATCAACAACAAAATCACTAGTCTTCCATACAATGAATGCCTTCCATGAGTTCATTGCTGCGATGTTAGTACCTGTTAGTAGTTCCAAAAAGCAAATGATGCAACTTAACATTTGTGTCCTCACAATAAACAGTATTCTATAAATTAGTAATCTGCTTAAAGCTTTCATCCCAAAAGATATTAATAAGCAAGTACCACACCCACAAAGAAGCACTATGGAACTATTTTCTGAATAAGATATATTTTTATGATTAAAAGCAGAACTTCATTATTTGTAAAAGTTCTATAGAAATATAAATAATTTTCATTTTTAACACAATTCTTTCAAAGAGATAATGAGAAACAAATTGAAAATTTGTAATTAAAAATGATTTGTTTTATTAATAGATAATTTGTTAAACAAGAGTAATCTATTAGAGAGTTGTTTTGCAAGCTACAAACCACCATGTTACTTTTCTTTATCTTCATAATTTCTCTTAAGTCTGGTAATATTTACTGTATTAACAGCAGGTCAGAATGCAATTTCTGCATGCAAACATGCTAACAACCAAACACAGAAATATCCAAAATAAAACAACTAAAAGACTGCACCCCAAGAAGTTAAGACAGCAATTAAGCAGTTACAAATATACACTAATTTCATTTGTTCAATCAAGTAAGACCACACAAACTGGATACTTTTCTCTCATGTCAAGTACATTTATAATATACATGGTATAATAAACATTACTAGGTAACTAAGTTAAGAAAAATAAATAAATCTGTTGAAATAGAATGAATATAAAGATAAAATTCTAGCAACAGAGAAACAAAGAGAAAATAATACCTCCAAAATAATGGTGAACTTTTTGCAAATTGTTTTTAATTCACTCTGGATTTTTAAACACCTTACTCAGAAAACGCTGTATTATACAATATAACAATGAAAAAATTAATATAATCCTCTACTGTGTAAGTAAATCAATTTATATTTGTAAAAACATTCATTATGAAAAAAAAATTGTTGCATTTCCAGGTTTATATTTATATACAACCAAAGATTAAAACATTAAGTACTGTTACAATTGTAAAACTTATACATTGTTTCTAGTACATTTTCCAGAATTTTGCTTAGCATCTATAAAATAAAAAGCTGTTTTTTACTGTAAAATTTGCTATCTCTAAACAACCCAAATTTGTGGCTAATGTAATGTCCAGAATAGGCTACGATACAAATTTTTAATATTAGGCATCCACATTAATTTCTGTAAGAAAAAAATTAAATGAGAGTTTGAAAGGCGTATCACATAACTGCTTTAGGGCCTTACTGGTTTTATGTGTGTGCATTCTACACATGCCTTTCCTCTTAAAGTAATTTACAATCCAAAAATAAAATCATTATCTACATTATATGTTATGAACTTTCAGGAAAAATTAGGAAAACTAATATCAAGTATTGAAGTAGAGAAGTAACACAGATAGGTTTAATCAATTCCATACAAATGAAACAAGGTTCACAAGCAATTATATTTCTATAACTTAATTATGCATACAATTCTGCGATGTAAAAAAGAAAGAAAAGAAAAAGTAATTACTTTTTACTTGACAAAGCATAATGCCTTAAGTTAGGCTTACAAATAGCAATTTTAAATCATTGATAGTAGGATATTAAGAATATATAAAATAATTTGATTATTACATTTAAATGTATAATAAATATTACACTATATCCAAATGTAACTCTCTATTATGAACTTTAATCTCTCCCAAACTACACTTGGTTGCATTATTACACTTTGAAACTGCTATATAATTCAGGATTCATATGATACTGAGCGGGTGCCTATGTATTATTTAAAAAAAATAAATTATGAAAAAAGCAACTAGTTAATTTCATCAAAATTTGTCTTCTTAATATTAGTTATTTACAAAAAGCAAACACACCAGTATTCAATTTTATATGTATAAAAACTATATTATTAGATGAATAGATAATAAACAATCCAACCAAGCAGATTAAAAAGCATTAATTTTACTTTTACCTTTGCTGCAGAAGATACTGCGCCATCTGTATCTGATTGGGAGTTCCAGTAATCGTGATGATGCGATCATTGGAGCCAGGTAATGGTTCATCAATGGTTATACCAGCTCCTGAGTCTGAACGGATCTTCCTGATACGAGCACCAGCCTTTCCAATAATTGCTCCAGCCAACTATCAACAAGCATTGTAAATTCTTTTATTGAATGAATTAATTTGCTTTAAAAACATAGAATCTAATAATTTAAGAAATTTTTACTTATTTTAAATTATGGTGATATTTTACGGAATGACATTGTAACATCTTATCATGATATGCAAGCAGCATTTGATTATTATGTTAAATAATATATTGATTTTATAACTGTTTTATCTACTGAGGTTAAGGTTATAACTTAAAGAGATTTTTAACAGACTAACATACAACATATAATTTTTTTTCCTTCAATACTTGGAAGTTTTTATTTACTTAGGTAGTAAACTATAGAACAATATTTTAACTCAGCACAGATTAAGATTCACACTATATAACAAATGCTTCAAGTTCAGTTCAATTTAATCTGGTTGCATTGCAACAATTTCTCTCACTGACCAACATTCATTGCTTATTACACAGAAGCACTTAAAAATCCTTGCAACCAATATCACATTTTGACATAAGATTTTTATTTCCTTAACAACTCTAACATAAGCTTTTACAGAAAGCATGGAAGAACTGGATTAGGCATGCTATGCATTACTGGTTTTATTGAAAATTTAACAAATTTTAAAGAAATAAAAACAATCATGTTTGAGACTAATATTTTTACTCACATCTTTAGGAATGGTGACTTGGGTTGAATCTGGTGGTGGTGGAGGGCCTCCATTGCCCATACCCATTCCTCTTGGACCCATCGGGCCACCCATTGGACCACCCATCATGGGCCCATCATTCATTCCCATTGGACCCAATCCATTACCTGAAATACATTTTAATTCTTATTAATATATAACTCAATTCATTTTTCTACAGTGCTTCTAAAAAATTGTACAATTTTTAGTTTTTTTTTTTGGGTTGCTAATATATTACTACTACTTACACATGGTGAATTAAAACTGAATCAAAATTATAATAAATTATTAATATGGCAACAAAAACAATGTAAAATAGTGCACTCACCTCCGTAGCCACCACCGCCACCACTGCCACCACCGTATCCACCACGTGGTCCACTGTAAACAATATTTAATTATATTAAAACTAAAATACTAATGAGTAGATGTACACAAAAAAGCATAAATAATTTAATGCCCAGTTATAGGAAAAAAAGTAAAATATAGCAATATATTGAATACCACAATACTGCTTCATTCCTATTTTTAAGAAATGAAATATATATATAAAGAACGATTCATTGATTAATACTTTTGGTATTAACAAAGCTTTTGCTTAAAAAAATCCCTTACAATGATTAGAATTACATTAAATGGAATTAATTTCAGTATTTTTTACAAGTAACGATTATTAATAATTATATTAAAAGAAAATTTTTAAAAATTAAGGTACAAATTTTAGAATTAGGTTTTAGTAGAGGTACATTCATTAACATCACGTCAAAGATAAGTTGGGTTAACGATTTCCTGTTAAGCAATCTTAATATAATCATATAGCTACCTCAGGATCTAAAAAATAGTACAACAAAATTATTTATTTTATTAGGAATAAGTTTTCCGTGCATATTTTCGGCAAATTCTATATAAGATAAGGTATACAAAATATTTATTAGCAGACATTTTAAGGTCAGCTTAACAACTAAATCATTGTATAAATTATTTTTTCAAGGCTCAGTAAACCATTTAGAATCTCAAGCTTATTTAAAGCAATTACATGAACAAGCTGGTCCAGATATCTATTAAAAAATAACTATGTACTATTTTCATAATTGTAAAATTCAAATCATTATTTAATATAGTTGCCGTTACACTACATGATGTTATTGTGAACTAGAAATAAGGAACATTATCTTAATAATAAACAATCTTTACCCTGGGAAAAAAAGGGGTAATCTATAGTAACATGAAATTAGATTAACATATTTCCTAATTTAGTAATTTTAATGATTGCATCTGATAGGATATATTGTAATATAGTATTTTTATTTTGCATTGTAATTTAGTAAAATGTTTTGTATATATAAAACTGAATTTTGCATTACTTCTCGAACATGAGATGACCTACTAACACTCTTTTCTCTTTCAGTATGTTTATTTATAAAAACAAAAATCAAAATTATAATAAATTGCTCTTTATACGTTGAGAATTACTTAACTTCTATGATCTTATAACTTTATTCTAAAAAAACTGTATAAAAATTCAATTTATATATTCATGCTAAAATTTGTAGTAGTATTAAAATAAACTAGCAAAGATCATATTTATATAAGTTGACATATTTTCACCCCTGACTTTATTATTTCATATATAGAACATAAACTAATTTTTATATTATGATACTATGATGGAATTATTACATTACTGATTAAAAACATTTTTACTCACCCCATACCACGAGGTCCTGGACCTGGTGGTCCAGGTGGGAATGGTCTATCCATGGGCATTCCTCTAGGCCCATCTCTCATACCCATACCACGTCCTGGTCCCATTGGCGGTGGTGCATTCATCATTCCTCGTCCACCAACACCTCCACCATTGTTGCCATAACCACCATACTCATGGGCATAAATATCATCAAAATTATGAGGATCATATGGATTGTCGATCCCTTTTACTGGAGCCTAAAATCAAATTTATAAATAGCAGACTTACTCTTTAGTAATAAAATATATATATAATCTTTACAAATAATTTGACTTAAAATAAAATGCAGTGTTTGCAGATTGAACAATCCAATTAGGTTGTTTAGGAACAATTAGCATATAGTACAACAAATTTACATAAGGGAATTTTTATCTATAATTTTTTATTTAGTTTGAATGAGACATCCATGACAAACTGCATTTAAAATTTTTTGAAAATACAGTGTCAGAAAAAAGATTAAGACCATACCTTTAAAACTACTTTATTATCTTTAGGGCTTAAACTTATTGCTATAGTGAAAACCTGATTACTTTGAACTGTTAAAATGTTAAAAATGGAAGATTTCGGTATAAATAAATTTCATATTGTTCAATTGGTTCCAAAGATATGCGTATTTTAAAATTTGAAACTTGCACTCAAATTGACATAATTTTAATAAATGAAAAATGTTAGTTAAAAATACGCTACATGCAGAGGTACGAATTTATGTCTGCTTAGAAATTAATGTCAAAAGAAAATTACAAAAAAAATTATCTGATCCTTTTTAGGGACTTTGAATGTTTTCCGAAATGAAACTAAAATCTAAAAAAAAAAAGAATTTTTTCAAGATTTAAAATTTTCCCGGCTTCTTTTAATGGGCACCAAACATCTATTGTAGTTGTTTTTGAAAG